>OMLB01042922.1:0-29033 GCA_900302555.1 Myripristis jacobus
TAGGACAACAACAACAACAGCAACAACAAAAACAGGCTGGTGCGCTGCTGCAGAATGTAGGCCTGTGTGTCTCAGTTATTGAATTCTCAACGCCGGCCACGCATTAAAAGGCACTTTTGATTTATATTCATAACGGGGATATTAAAGTAGGGCAACCCTGTAATTTCTCCATATGTAATCATGGTGTTATTGTGGCTTTTTTTTAATTCCTCTGTAATTACTGGTTATGTTTGGAGGGCAAATAAATCTAACACTAAATTCTCCCTCCTAATTTCCTCTAATTTAAAGAGTGTCATAATTGATGAGGGGACCGGGTCGCCCCGTCGTTGTTTATATAAAACAAGTGGTTGTGTTGAACGGAACCGTAAATTAAAACAATTTAAATGTCGAAACGGATTTTCTAATTCGCACAAAACACAAATGGAGCGAAAGACTTTTTTTGATTTATGGCTTTATTAGGCCTATGTTTTAGTTACATCTTATTCACACCTATTGTGGAAATAATAATAATAATAATAATAATAATAATAATAATAATAATAATAATAATAATAATAATAATAATGAAAAATAAGGACCATTAATCAGACCCTTTTTGGTTGTATATTAACCTACTTAAGTTTTAATAGCTGCACAACACAATCCCAATTTAATGCAGCACCCTCTCCGTGGACAAGTACTAGGCTATAGGTTAAAATTAGAAATTAAAAAACATGACGAGAAACAGTGATAATAGTAATATCAGTAACCACAAAGAAACTGCCAGGCCTTGAGAATGCATTTTCACAATGATGAATTAGCCCAGCTTCCAGGATATTCAATACAGAAATAATACTTGGAGCATAATGAGTTTCTGGACCGACCTTCTCCTTCTCAACGAAACCCAGGAAGGAGGTCCTCTCGATCTCCACCGGCTGGCCCTGCCGGTCGTACAAAGCCAGGACGAAGTGGAAGAAGTTGGACTTCCGAAGGTTGGAGGGCGGTTGCTTCTCAAAGTGCGCCCGGGCCAGACCCACTCCACTGCGGATACACAGGCAGGGACGAGTCGGTGTTAGAATTATGGGCTATAGAGACAAAGTTTAACTTTATAACGCGTTAATGGGACAAAATAAAACGTGATAAGCTCTTGGCAGGGATAATGGACAGTAAACCCATCTAAAGTTAGCTTGTACACCCTTTTATTTGAGTTTTAGGCTGACCTGAAGCTGTAGAATCATAGCATACATCATAGTTATTAGTATCCATTTGATCAAAGTAATATGATGAGAGGGAAACGTCACAAATTCGCGCTTTTCTGTAAATATAATTGAAGTTGTTTATGTTGGTAGTTGTTTTCCCTATGATGATCCGGGCTGGGGGTCATGGTTTACCTATTAAATTCCCCATTATTAGGCCTATATCACTGCATGGACGTCTTGACGTAGGTTACTGCATATAATAATGAATTTAAAAGAACATAAAAGGGGACACAGAACAATAAAATAGAACAAAAACATAAGGGGATATTTTCCCTCATTTTATAGGCCTCCAATGAGGCTAGATTTGTGTATTTGTCCTTGTTGCTGTATGTTGCAACGATAAAAGCCTTTAAATATGTGGACATATGACGCAAGTCGGGCGTAAAATTCCTTTGCGCAAACACATGTTGCCATTAATTGTTTGGCCTAAAATTGTAGAGTAAAGGTATTACGGGGTGGTTGACATATGAATCTTAATTTCCCCAAAGTGCATTGACTTAATGGACTAGATTGATGTCCCATGAGCACTGAAATCCAAATTATAATCTCCCGACAGAGCCAAACAGAAAGTGAGACCCCCGCTCACAAGGCTGTCCTCTGCCCCATCAACACAACCCCGGGTCGTGCACGGCTGCGGGGTCCTGAGAGGAAAAGATGAAAAAAAACATCACGTGTAGCTCCCTGGGTCTCGGTAAAGTGGAGGAGAAAGGTTATGTCCCCATCTTCCACCCCCCTCCAGGCAGGGCTCACCTCTGGGCGGCCGTGTTGGCGTCCAGCACACCGCCCCCCTGCATCCAGCTCCGGACAGCGTTCATGCCTCCCAGCGGCTCCTCTTTCAGGCTGCTGCCGCTTCTCTGGATGCTCTCCTGGATCCCAAACATCAACGGAGCGCCTTCCAGTCTCTCTCACACCTTCACTCGGTCCCGGTCCCCCTCTTCTTGCTCGCTCTGTCCGCTTTACTGTGCACTTGTTCTCCTTATAGATCCCACTCCTTCACTCTGAGTGCGGAGTAACAACGTGGGTGCGCTCGCTGGTGCCGTGTGCGCGTCGGGTGGAAACCAAGCGGTCACTGTTTCTCCGCGTATTTCTCGCTCCCTAGGCGGGAGTAAATCTCAAAACAAGAGGAAAATCATGTCGTAGTAGTAGGATCCAGAGCGTAAAAACACACTTCAAATGAGGTTTTAGATCGCCAGATGGACGGAAGGACGTGGACCGACCCGGTGTGGAGAGGCGTTTAAGTCCCTCACAGTGCGCTTGGAGATCCACAGCCCCTTGAGCTGTCAGCGTGTGTGTGTGTGTGTGTGTGTGTGTGTGTGTGTGTGTGTGTGTGTGAGTGAGAGAGAGAGAGAGAGAGAGAGAGAGAGAGAGAGATCAACTAGCACCCCAGATCAGATGTCATCATTATCTGAAAAGTCTTTCTCCCTCTTTTTTCACTCTTTGTTACGTTCTCCTCTCTGGGCTCAGCGGTCCGGGATGTGTTGTTGGGGTCTGTCGGTCCAGAGGAGCGCTGGTTCCTCCGGGTGATTCCCTCCTGCCTCTCCGCTCCTCTCTGAGGAAAACGCTTTGTGACTCTTCCCAAAGGACTCTCTGAGAACCAAACACGGGCTTCTCCCGCCCCGGGGGAGAGAGGGAGGATGGGAAGGAAGGAGGCGAGGGAGGGAAGGGAGGAGAGGGGAGGGGAGGGTAGGACAGGAGCCGCCCCCAAACAAAGGCGAGAGTGGAGTCAGGTCCGCCCCATGCGGCCACGGAGCCCCTCCGCTCCCCAGCCTCTCCCCTCCCTCCTCTCCTCTCTCCATCCCTTCCTCTCCTCTCTTCTGCCCTGCTCGGGAAACCGCTACGTCCTACCGCAGAGATCTGCTGGGCTCACAGGGCAGGTGTTGCAGGGAAGTTTCAGGTCCAAATTAACGCCCCTCTGCACTTGTGAAGATTAACTTGTGAGCAAATAAGGGCGAAACACTTCATTTAATCCCCGCTGGGAAATTTTCCTCTCACCCTGCTGCTGGAATCAGTGTGTTTTGCTCAAGGGAACTTCGGCATGACAGCTTGCCCGGTAGAGTCTATTTAACTATAGATTACGGCAAAATTATCCCCAACTTCTCCACAGTCTGAGACCCAGGGGAAAGATCAAATATCGTAGTAAGTAAAAAAAAAGTAGAAAAAGGAAAACGATTGTTTTTTCTGGTGGACAAACTAAAAACAAAGCTTCAGCTAACGCAAATATAATGGCCACTTCAGGGCAAATGCTTTTCTATAGGCCTACAGAATTTATAGAATTTGCCTCACTTTTTATTCCGCAAACAGACCTTTTCTTTTTCACAGTCCATAAGCTTACATGCGGGCCCGTATTTTGCTGTCATATTGGGAATAACCATAGCACTTCTAACACCCAGTGCCATTCACTAAGCCTATATTTTTATTACCTCAAAAATAGTGTAATTTAGACGCCTGAAATACAATTGATATTTTCTTTGTATCAAACAGCCTTCAATTATACAGACAGCAGGCATGTGGAAGATTTGATATGAAAACAGCCTATACGCATTTTGTCGTCTGCTTAATTTAGACCAACTGGTTAGACTCAATTATGAAAGCAATATTTTATAGTCAAAACATATTCCTGTTTCCCATTGTCTTCCGTAGGCCTGCTTTTTGCGCCGCAAGACACACAAACAAAAGTGACAATAACAATAATTAGCTCAAAATAACAATGAACATAATTGAGGATAATTGCCACCAGATTTTCTTGCTTTGTCTCTGCCCGTAGCACCATCTGTTATTTGAAACAATTTATCATGCTACAGCGCTGAGAGAGATTCAAAAACAAAATACAAATATTAATAGATGATTCCTTTAAATCTTTAAATAAAATATACCCTAGCCGAAGCCTACTGATCGATTGTGATGGGAAAAGGTTAACAACTTTTGTATTATTCAGCTGTCAGTAAAAATGATTGGCAGGGCAAACTGGCGCCGTTCCAGGCTTTAATTCCCAAAGGTTATTGAAAAACGCTCTTGACCTTGATTATGGAGAATAAGAGTCTTTTATGCTCCAGTTTCCTGCCTTGTAGGCTATAGGGGGAGAGACAGTGGCGGATAAATCCATATATAAGCTGTAAGATAGTTCACAGCTGAGAAAAAAAAAAATACACTATAGGCAATGGAGGAATGTATTATGGTGTTGACCAGCTGTGGTGTTTGAATCGATGGGAGCGGGTTAAACATGCCGCTTGATTCAAAATAAAGGAGAGGTGCAACTCTTTAAGCTTGTAACTGATCATCGCTATATTATTCGAGGCTATTAAAAATAGAATACAAGAGTGTTTGAAAGATACAAGCATGTAGGCCTATTAAAATGAATAAGTGTGCTCATAATTATCTCCCCTTGAAACAAAACTGAAATATAAAATTTTCTTATAGGCCTACAAATATTCACATGTAAGTCCCTCCAGGAATATCATTAATTAATGATAATATTAAATACCATGAAGTCCGATAATGCTGCTATAAACTTAATTTTAAGCACCATAGAAGTGATGTTATAGGAGTGTATTAGTGTAAATGTACTGGAGGGCTAATAGGAATATTATAGCGACAGCGAAGTCCAATAAGGCCATCATAAACTCACCACTGATCACAACACTACTGCTGTCCCTATAGTAATATTATAAGAATATCATAAGAAACAAAAAGGCCATGATCTATAATAGGGCCACTATTACCTTACAAATGAGCACTGAAAGTCTTTCCATGTAGTCTAAAAAACGGGATTATTAAAATAGGTCATAAAAACACGAGGACTGATAAACTATAAACGTAGTATTTAACACCACCACATAGGCTAATTCTAAGTTCACATAGTAATATTAAATGAGTATTACAGTGATTTGTTTGTGAGGGTTTCCCGGTACCGGAGTGTCTCCCACGGCTCTTTACCGCCGCGGTCTCATGCGGCGTGTCGCCTACTGCCGGCTCCATGTGAAAACAAAGCAACAGCGCCATCATGTGTTTGAAAGCTGCAGCTACACTAAGTTTATATTCTCTTATAAACTATTGCTTGTAGGCCTAATTATTGAAAGGTCTGAAAAATTAAGTCTGCTGACCTGTTTGACAAGCAATTGTGGTCATTAGATGCAAGTGATTTATTAGGACTTTGTACTTTGTTTTTCAATAGTTAACCTCTACAAGAATCTTGAGAGAAATATTATCAGTGTAAATTGTGCTAATGTTCATCCGCAATGTAAAAGACAGCAAAAAGGTTAGCCAAGTTCATCACCCTTCCTTTCTTTATTCATTTTCCCCGTCCTAACGCCATTTAATGAATGGCAGGTGGAGCAAATTCACCACCTGCAGTTAAACTGGTTTTAATTTATTATGAGATTGGTTTTAGGTTTCCCACCATGCACCAATTAACAATTTGAATATGTCCGAAGCAAGTGCTCCAACATACTGCACTATCAGGCTGCATTTGAGAAAATTGCCTAATATAAATCCAATTACAGAAGAAACACTGAGACCAGAGTGGATGATTCATTTTATTTCTGACATTCAGTTTTTGTAAAATAACCAAGGCAACGCCAGGCATAAATTCCAAAAACCATGGAGCGTTCAACAGAATACAACTGGCATTCAGAATCAGGTTTTTACAGAGCAGGTCCTTAATGCATATGTGTGAAAAAAAAACAAAAACTAAACAGTCAAAAAGAGAATTGGTGATCAGAAAATAAATCTGCAGGGTGTCTCACTCAGAGCAGCCCTGGCCAGGATCAGGCCTGCAAATCTCAATACATGTGACTACTGTGGCAAAAGTGTTGGGACAGTGGCGCCGACATGGGTTCTTTTGCTTAATGCACATTAAAAATTCATTAAAGAATACATATGTGGCCACTACCTCGTGCCAGCTATTGACTGCAATGCCATATGTGCTTTCATTTTCAACACAATACTGTCCGTGATCATAACAAGTCTCACCAGTTAGAGTACTAAGATTATTCAAGAAAACATTCAACTACAAACTCGGCTCAAAGGGATTTCAGCTGTGGGACGGACTGTCTCATGGAACAGGAGAATGCCCTGAACTAAATGTGAGGCTTTGAGCTACCATACCAACTGTTGGCCTTCAGGTCTTGCTTTCTGTTTGAAGTTAAATGGAAACGTCAAACTTAAATATTACAATAACAGTAAAAGCATAAATATTACAACAGTGACTTTAAGTTTGTTTTCAATGGCATCATTTTACAAGCAAGATTGATCAAGACTCATTATCAAAACATACCTGGATGTTAATTTGATAAGCTGTAGATGGGTCAGTGGTACAAAATTATGTATTTTACATTCTGAGAAATATATTTAAGAAATCTGAAGATTTCTCAAAGCTTCTGACAGGAAGAACTGCAATGCTAGAGTGATCTTGCATAGAGGAATAGTGGTGGGAGGGGTAGAGATTTTGGTTAGCATACTAGTTCATGGACTACAAATCAAATTAGTTGCATCAATCTATTTCACATGAAGTCCATCCTGCAGCTGAAACCTTCCAGCCATGCGACAGAATGCAAAAGACTTTGCTCGCATATCTAAGAAAACATTCTGATAAGCTCTAAATGCAGTCCCTTGAACGTGACTGGGAAAAATACATAGTTATCAGATGGTGGTTAAACTTCAAGCTTAGATAACATATAGGTAAGGTAAACTGTCCCAGTGCCAGTTAAAAGTGACTGCAACAACTGTAATTTTTTTTAAACATGGTTTTATGTCAGAGCAAAGACATTAGCAGAATCAATAGCTGACAGTCCTTACTTTTGCCTGTTTCAGTACTGTGGTGTAAATTCTATGAGACAACATCCGTAACAATGGATCTGCCAACAACACTCGTCACCCCGCTCAGCGTTTGACAGTTTGTCTTGCAAGTGATGTCTCTGTGTGAGACTGAAGAAAAACCTCATATGCATGAAGTTTTTCAAATGTTAGTAACCATGTCAAACGCAGTTTTTTGGACCTAGTTCTATGAGGAATGGATCAAAAACTCCAATGATAATAATAATAAAAAAAAGAAAAGTCCTTAAAGAATAAGTCTTTAAGTTCACCTTTCAAAAGAACATATGCAAAATACACCAAACTCTACATTTCATCTCTAAAAAAGAAAAAAAGGAAATGAAAACAAAATTACACAAACAGCATTGGTCAGGTTTGATGATCCTACATCGGTCATGTATTCATTCTCAGCCCTGTGACCAGTGCTTACCAATGTCAATAATAAAGGTAACAGTAATAAGAACCTTAGTAATAGTAGTAGTAATACTGCTGAGGGTTAGCTAGTGCGTCTCCTGTCCATCTGCGCCATGCTGTTCCCACTCCTACCAGTAGAGGGCACCGGAGTGTTCACACCAGCTTGAGGCTGCATCATGCAGACTGGAGAGGCAGTAACACTGGCTGGTCAAACTGATCTGCAGGTTTGGTTTCCCAAACATTCTTAGCCCAGATTGTCTTAGTTCTTAGACCTTTTTAAGTATCAAAGACAATCCACACACTAAGATGCGCTGGAGAAGTCAAGCCCAGATCATATTTTATATATCAACACTCCTCCGGTTTAATATAGATGCCGTATAGAGCAACATTTATATACATTAAACACAAACAGAATGGGCTGTTTCCTTCTATACAAACACACCAGAGGGTATTTGGTTGCGGACAGCCACGGGACAGCTTTGGAGCACTGCTAGTATAAATGACATTAGTGCAAATGCAACCCAAAACAAAAACAATAATAATAAAGTAATGGCAAAAAACACATAACATCAGTCGCAAGGTTAGAGAACATTAGGGACAAACAAATAGATGCTGTGGTAACAAACAGTGGCAGCGTGCAAGCCCTAAGCGTGCGTCAAGCCTCAACATTATCAAGTTTTTATGTCTGCCAATCAAATGCTAACAGACTCAACACTCACTTCTCCCAGTCCTGCATCCACTGGATGCAGGAACAGACTCAGAGTGTATGTGTGTTTTTGTGTGCAGGATGCAGGGGAAACAAAAGCTCTTTCCGATTGAATGGCTCAATTTGCTGGTTGTAACGTTGCACAGAGTCATGGGAGAGATTGAGCATATATGATGGTCTTAAATAGAGCAGATGGATTGATGTGATTGGTTTAAAAGGAGCCAGCTAATGTGAGGCAACCGGTTCCTTTGGGTCCACATGGCTAGCCTGGGATAGATTGGGTGGGGGTGTGTGAGTGCTTGAAGTGGGATTAAGTGCTATAATGCATATGCTGAATGAGGTAAATACAATGAAAAGAAACAAGTTTGGGCTCCTTGGTGGCTCACTGGGCTAAGGTAAACGCCACACGCTTGTGTTGTTACAGGGTCAAATCCAAACCGTGGCCCTATGTCACGTCTTGCCCCCATTCCTTGTTTCCAGTCCATCTACACTGTATGCTGTCCAATAAAGTAGTAATGTCATAAAAAATTATCCTTAAAAAAAATGTTTCCTTTAACAATACAAAAGTTTGGCGACTGTGGGACAGCACTAGGACCATAATTGTTTTTGCTGGGACCAGCCAAACAATTTTGATGTAAATACCAAAGCAGTATCAATGAAGAAGGACACAACTGAAACTAGAATTGCACAGAGCGCTGCTTCCACACGAGCCCACCGAGTTCACGTCGCAACACTTGACAAGACAAAATCTGGCATCTTCAGCTCAGCACCGGGCTTTAGGTACAACAGCCAGTCTCTGTTAATGCTCAGTATTAACTCATACTGATAGTCTCTGTCAATACCCAGTATCAACCAGACTACCAATAGTGGAAATCAATAATCTTCATCAAGAACCGATGGAGATCTTTTCAGACCTTTGAAAATGATAAGACTTTGTCACTATTTAATATGTAATCATCAGTCATCCTGAAAATCCATTAAGGGTCATTAAACCATTAACCCCTACCTCATTCCCTACCAACCATGGCACGTATACAAAACTATAGACAAAACCCAAACATTATGAAATGTACAGCAGTGTGAGTCAAGCTGCACGGAGAAAGGCAGGATAGGAGCGACAGCCACATGAAATGTCTGGGAGTGAAATGAAGCGGACTTGAGATTTTTAGAAATGTAACATGCCTCATGTCAATGTAAGAGAGTAGGAAACAGGAACACTGAGCAAAGCAGTTCTTCACCTTTTTCCCAGGATTTCACATTTTTTGGACACAGAGCTCCCAGTTACGTAGGTTACCGCTTTCCTGATCATCACATCTTGGGATATTGTGTGTGTGGTCGTAGAAATGAGTTTCATTCCAAAACAAAACATCCCAACACATGGAAAAAGTTATGTCTACTCTAATGAAATCATTGCTGGCATGTAAGTTAAACTCATCATGGAAAAACATTTAAGTTACAAGCTGTTCTATGACTCCTGCCTATGAAGCAGCAGCATTTTTTGAGGATGGAATCATTTGTGTTTCTCTAAATGCTGGATGATGAATTTCTACGGAGACTGTTTTTTTCCTGTCAAAAGAGATATGGAGCATTTTGTTTGGAATTCAACTCTTCAGACTTAACCACGTATCTGATATAAATGCAAAGATGATAGGACAGCCGATGACATTAGGCTGGACAAGTACAATATAGGAGGCAGAATATTGGCGAATGGAGTATCTAGACAAACTGTGTGTTTAAATGTGCATGCATGTATGTACGTGTGTGTGTGTGCGCTATGCTGTGGCTCAGAGGCTGCAGGAGGGAGAAGGAGAGGGTGGGTCAGGCTGAAGCGATGGACCAGTGGTCTGGCTGCATGAATCCTGGCTGTCCAGTCGGGACCCTGGAGTGATTTGGGGGGCGGGCTGAGTGGACTCTTCTGCCTGCAGCTGCGGCTGCGAGGTTGACTGAGGGCAAATGGAGAGAGGGCGGGAGTGTGAGGGAGATGCATGAGAGGGGGGAGTGTCCAAGATGTCAAGGGAAGAGGAGCAAGATGAAGAGGTGGAGGAAGACGACAGGGGAGGCTTTGTTGTGGTGTGAGTCTGGCTCTCCAGGGAATCAGCAGGGACAGGAGGAGAGGAGGGGGGTGATGATGAAGATGAGGAAGGGCAGCCTGGGCTGACTGAGGCCTTGGCGGAGTGCTGGGGAGCAGACAGCACATTGGAGGAAGAGGAGGTTGAAGAGGAAGAGCAGGAGGTCTCTCCAGCTGATGAGGAATGTCCGTTCGCTCCTTTCTCCTCTCCAGGTTCTCCCTCTCTCCTCTCATCTGGAGAAGCACAGTTTTTCTCCTCTCCTCTGGAGGAGGGTTCTCCCTGCTCTGCGGGGCTTTGATTGGCTGAGGGGATATCTTGGGCGGGACCAGTGGTGGCTGGTGATTGGCTCTTGAGCTGTGAGTGACATAGCGGGCATGTCTCCTGGACGTAAAGCCATTTCTTCAGACAGCCAGCGTGGAAGAAATGACTGCACGGGGTGATCACTGCACTCTTCATGTCCTGCAGGGACACACACACACACATTGCTTTATTTACCTTGACATTCCTTCTGTTTCTTAACTGCTATCAACTTTAACCTTTATGACTGGTGCACATGGATCTCAAACAAACAAACAAACAAACACACACACACACACACACACACGTCTTTACCTGGTAGCATATAGCGCAGATGTCGTTGTACTGCTCCAGCTGTGTTTTGCTGGCGGTGGGCAGACTCTTGATCTTGTTGACAGCGTCCCTCCTCAGCAGGAAGCTCTGCCAGCCCAGCTGGGCCCGCAGCCAGACATTATAGTAGGAGTGTACCAAGATAATGGTGCTGCCCATCACGCTCCACTCCCCAAACACTGTCTCCGACACACCGTAGCACACCACACACACCGCCACCTGGTAAAGGAGGAAATTGACTGCAGTTGGGCAAAGATGTTGATGCTCTGCTGTATGTGAACTGTGCCGCTGACACTGAAACATTCTGCCCTGCTTCCTTTTGATTTGCCGTGCTGCATTTTCTTAATTAATGTGTAATGTTTGATCACTGTTTTATTCTCAGTAGCTTCAATTAAATACAAAATCAACTCAATAATCACTTAATTACTGTCCAAGGACAAGAACTGTGTGTGTGTTTACACTTACCAGAAACTCCAGCAAGCGGTAGGTACCGTTGACACAGTAAATAACCTCATCCATGTTCTCCACTGGAGCTTTGCGAAACTCCTCCACCATGAAGAGAACATAGATCAGCAGGGTGCCAAGGACCTGGGGGGAGAAAGAGGGGACTTTGATTTGATTCAGTTTATTACAACTCAAAATATTTATGCTAAAGATCTGTGCACACATACTGTCGCCCAGAGGATGACATATGTGTTTTAGAAACACTTTTTGTACAATGTTCTGTGTACTCTTCTATCTGGAGGTGCATGTGTGTTATCACCTGCTGATGAGTGTCTGTGTGAACATTTTAGCTGCTGTATGTGTGTGTGTGTGTGTGTGTGTGTCAGCTGCTGTTATCTGCTTGTTACCAACAGCAAGGTGAAGATGGAGGGGGTGGTGTGTGGGTGTGTTTGTGTGTGTGCCAGTGTGTTACCTGGAGAGAAGTCAGGATGGAGGAGGAGATGATGATGAGGAGCCAGAAGTCCATGTGGAAGAACTGACAGATCATGTAGGCCATGTAGGCTGGGAAGATCAGAAGGAACAGACACAGAGACACTGCCCGGAAATGTTTCCATAAACTCCTGAAGAACAGAGCGGAGGGTGGAAGAAGGGAGAAAGTTGAACTTCATCCGTGTAGAATTGCTTCACAACAGGAGTTTAACAAAAAAACAAAAAACAAAAAAAAAAAACAGATTGTGTAGTCTCACCTTTGTAGTTTTTATACATTAGATACAAAAAAGAAAAATCACAATGCACCGGGCAAGGCAACAACCCCCATCCAAATTTTGTTCTGCATTTTGTTCTTCCTAGTTACTCATGAGAGTGTGAGTCAGGGATGTTATCCATAAAGCGAAACACACAAAATACAAAGTGCTCTCCCTTTAGAGACGGATAATTAGTTGGTCCAAAAAACAAGACATGCAGAAAAAAATGCATCTCCAAATCCCTGGAGTGTGTTGTAATGTGTCTGCTTACTTGTCTCTGGAGGCGCCTAAGGCCAGGACTATGGGGTCTGCTATCTCCAGCATGGACTGCAGAATGGAGGCAACAACGATGAAGAGGATGATGGAGAGCAGGAAGGCTCGGTGGATGACCTGCAGCTCGATGAGGCCAGTCTGGACAGCCAAGATAAGCAGGGTGATGCCCTCTGTCATTCCCCTGAGAGACAAGAACACACACATATACAAAGTGAATAAATACATATAGACACATGCTAACACTCAGTCTCCACTGCACTGACTTGACGAGTTTGCATTATCTTGTCAAGGTGATCACAGACATGCAGACTGACCTGTGCATGGTGTTGTCATTCATAAAGGCCCTGTAGCCTTGCAGGTAGAACTTGCAGAGTGTGAGGACTCCCAGAGCGATGAAGGACACGGTAAAAACGAGTCCCAGCAGGGAGTAGGGTGTACTACAGCACTCTGCAATACTAAGGGAGGGAGTGAAGAGAGGCAGGGAAGGCGGAAAAATAGGTGGAGATGAGGAAAAAGGGGGAATGGAAGGAGATTAGTGACACACAGGACAAACAAAACGCCAAACATTTCCCATCTCGTTTATCCTTAACTTGCCCTCCCACAGTCCTACCCCATTAAATATAGACAGATGTACACTCTTTCACACCAGGTAGGATTAAGAGTGGAGAACCTAACCTACATTCTGTTTGTTTACATCAAACAGGACACCCCCTGACTTCATCCTCATGTGCCACATCCATCTCATATCTACAATGCTTTATTTTAATGCCTTTATGTTTTACACACAAAACATTGTCATAAACCATTATACCCAACCAACACTGACTTGGACATCAACTTTAAGGACTTCTCAATGGCTTTAAAAGTCTTATTTGATGAAACTGATGACGTCATTCATTGTCTCAGGTAAGACATGACATTGGTCAAAATTAGACTTCACAGAAGCCTCATTATTTTACTAATCAGGTCAAAAAAATAATTTTATACTGCTGCTACATTAATGTAAATCCACATCACAGGGGTTTCTTAAGGGTGCAAATTGTAGCTCCTAAGTCAGAAAGAAGTTCAAACTATGGCATATTGATTAATCAGGTGTTAATCTTAAAAAAACAACAACAACAACAATACTTTCATAAATATCCATTCATTTAAAAAAATGGACATGACTTTTTGTTTTGGAATCCATAAACTTGAATCAATTTCAAGGCATGTGGGAAAACTGCCACCCTTGGGTTCAAGCAGTTTCCCTGCTGAAGTAACTTTGAGCAAAACACTGAATCCCTACCAGCCTGACAAGTGCTTTAATAAAGGGGATTCTGCACTCTGACTTCCCCATAAAGAGGAGAAGTGAGAAGAAAATTATTCTATTGGGATAATTTAGGTATCACATCGACTTTATTTATCATTTATTATTTTTTAATACACTTATCATCTGCTGTCCCTTTTCCCTGTATCTTGCTGAATGTCTTGTTGGTTTTATCCCCTTAAAAATCATCCTAGTTTTCTCTGGTATCTACGTGGTCTCTGGTGCTGAAAAGTAACATTTCTACTTCCTGACTTTCCCTCTCCTGAATCTACCTGACCTGTGTATTGACCCATCCCATCAACACAGTCTGACTTGTGGTCCTACCTGGTAAGAAAGAGGAAAAGGAGCCTCTCCCTTGAGGTAGGCTGGTCTCTGGTGCTGAAGTAGGAATAGATCTGCAGGGCAAACAGCAGCAGCCAGAAACACATGAAAAGCACTGGAAGGACCAGCTGGTTCCACAGAGACATGCCCAAAGCTAGCAGACCATACACCTCCACCACCTGGGGGAGAGAGATACACAGAGATGGAGAGAGAGGGGGGAATCAGAGAAACAATAAGGTGGCTTAGGGCTGTGACCAACTGTGAAGAAATGGATTAAGTTCAAAAGAACTAAAATCCTGCAACAAAGAGCCCCTTTCCACTGCACAACAAGAAACAAGAACTAGCACAAATACGAGAAAACACAACAGGAACTGATGCTAGATCCAGTTCTACTTATTGTTTTTGTTTCAACTGACTTTGGGGGAAACAGTAGTGCTGATAACACAAAAGGGTGACTGACACAGCAGATTTTAGTTTTTGGTATTGGGTATAAGTGTATTTACATATTTTTAAAATGTACACAACTATATTTCTGACATTGCTCGCAGTCCAATTCCCTCAAATGCCACAATATTCCCTTCTGTTTTTTTCCCTTTAGCTAAAGCTCCTAATGAATCTCATTTTCTGACCATATTATGATGAACTTACACCTCACTCTTGCTTCATGGTGTCATATTTTTTCTCTATTTGCTTTCTTCAAATGTTCTAACAGCTCACAACAAAGTGCTTCTACTTCAGCATACTGGCTCTTGGCACAATTTGCTTCAGTGAATCAAAAGTGTGTAACCAATCACTGATACAGCACAGCAGTTCTGCCCTCAGGATCCTGTTGGTTGTGGTCTGAGAGTCCCACATGTGGGCCAGGGACACAAAAAAAAAACAAAAAACAACAAACAACTTGAACTGGACCCTTGGCAAATGGAAAATCCAAAGTTCCTGATTTTTAGTACCAAAAGGTTTGGTACTGTTACAGTGGAAAAAGGCCTGAAAGTGACAAATGCTCTGCATATCAATAATTCATGAAACCTGAATACTACAACACAGAGCCCATTACCTGAGCCATTTCTCTATGGGTAGTCTTGGTCTGTGCTTTAAGAAGCTGCTGCTACAATAACTAATATGACATCAGGATCTGAGTCTAAATAAGCAGCCTTTTACTTGAGCCAGCTCCCTGTAGGCGGTCTTGGCCAGGTTGTACGGCACCAGCAGGTTAGAAGCCAGGAAGTAGATGACCTCCAGACCGGTGAAGATCATGGAGAACTTGTTGATGAAGACAATGGTCTCCAGTGGGACCAGACATAGCCTGGCCACCAAGGGGAGAAGGTGAGCAGAGAAAAGCCAGATCCTCTTGGTCTGCATCACACAGGAGCAAAGCGTACACACCACCAGCTGACCTGACAGGAGAAACACACACATGCATGCACACAGTATTAGGAGGCTATGCACCGAAAGGCACAAGCAACCTGTAACTGATTTTTGAATATTTTTCTGCCACTTTCAGCTCATTTTTCATTTACTTCCGATATTCAGAAACTCATGAAACTTCTGACGGTTGTCAATAACACATTACGTGTTATTGTCAAACCATAGACCCATGGAGCAATACAATGCGATGGGAGGCGCTATAGTTTAATGTTGGAATTGTACACTGGCAAATAGCTCGTGGCCCCCTTATGTTTGAAATTTATGAAACTTGGTATCATGTTCCTTGGGTCACACCAAACACTTTGCAAATAAAAACATCAAAGTTTGTTCAAATGCCGTGATCGGTGCTAATGTTACAAAAAATGTCGTATCTCCTCAACACTTTATGCAACCAAATTTGTCATACAAGTGTAGATATGGCATCTGACTGACCATAACAAATTTGGTGCAATTTGGCCAATAGGTGGTGCTGTAGCAGCATCATAAGTTGGAACAGCCATAATTCATTTGAAATATTCTACACTTCATTGTACATAGATTTCATGATATCTGATAACTTCATGATTTCTGATATCTGATTGGACACTCCAAAAATATGGCCGCCATCAACAATCAGCTTTTGGGCTCCAAGAGCTTACTTTTGCTATACCTTTGCCTAAACTTTGCTCACTAAATACTTAAATACCATTACAACTACCCATCAACACTCAAGCAACCATCCATTCATGTTCATCTTCTTCCACGCCTCCTGAGATTCATACTTGGCATTACTCATCTAACTGCTGGGACCCCATTATTGCTTGATTGAATGAGTTTGTTTGCCACCATGATGTGGGTTTGCTTTTATCAGAGTTATGGTGTTTTGTGTGTAATGTTTGTGTATTTTGAGCTCAATCCAAAGACCTGATTGCTCCTCCTTTGAATATTGGTATCAGTTTTAAACTGGCACTCATGTCTAGCTTGTGTCAGCAGATGAGATCCACTACTGTTCAAGAGAGGGAAAAAAAGGTTTCTGTAGGACCAATTCAACATTAAGTCGTATTGATCCCCTCTCTCTATCTAGAGCAGTTTATCTTCGTCACTGTAACCAGGCTATTCTCGCTTTCTCAGACTTTCACTGTGCAGTGAAACCAGAACTAGACAGGGCCTATTTATAGCACAGGAGACTCCCTCTCTACTCTCCAGTAAGATGAAACCAGGCCCTATCGACCCAGACTGATAGTGCCTTGTAACATTTTCCATTTCAAAACCTCATGCCATTTTCCACCCCATAAATTCCAAGCTGGATTTGAAGATATTGGTTGGTGTTCATTTATGCCAAAAGTAGTCAAGTAGGCAAAACAACTGGCTGAAGATTATTTTTCAGATCAACAATATTTTTGCAATACTCTCTTATGTCCCTGAAGAATAAATTCTCTTTTAGACTGTCTGATAGGGATGCAGTGCCATGCTTGTTCACAGGAACTTGAAATCAAGATCTCTGGTTGAAGAATGGTCTATTTATTACATCTCTCTGCTGCTAATGACACTAGATCCACAACTACTGTTATGCAATATCCAGGTCATTTACATTTACATACTTTAAGACTTTCCAGATGTGTGAAGGGCCACAAAAGAGGAAGGGGTGAAAGAGAAACTAATATCAGAGGGATTCCAATTTTCCAAAAGCTAAAAAAGAGCTCCTGAACTGAAAAACTACTGTCTGTGTTTGTGTCTGTGCAGCAAGCATTCATGTCTGTTGATGCATGCATGCTTGTCTCCATCCATTCATGTGTAATGAAATACCTATGAGTGCAGTGGTGAATCTGTTCATGGAAAGAGGTTCCAGGTAGACAGGTCCTTCATAGCCAGACTCCAGCTCGCTGCGGACATAATCCCTGACAAAGAGAGGTCAAAATTCTCAACTTACACTGAAATATATTATGACTCCATGTATACTCTATGCTAGCTTTTGACAAAGGCCCTCGCCTGAATTAGCACACAGAAGTGACATCAGATCCTGTATATTGGTAAATATCTTACAAGGGATATATTATACCTTAAAGTGATTGTTTGCTGTGAGCTGCCAAGGCTCTTTGGTTTCAAAGAGCAAGTTCAGCAATGTTAACAAGCCATATTTAGTGACTGCATGGAAAGAACAGTATGGACACCTGATGCCATGAAAACCAGTGGAAAAACTTTTCCATCTACATTACAGCAAAGGCTAGAGCAAAACAGAGCTGAGATGTAGTGCAAGTGATAGGATTCTAAAAATGTGCATGTGTGTGTGTGTGTGTGTGTGTGTACCTGGAGACCTGGTGACCAGCAAACAGCAGCAGGGCCGTGAGGACATACAGATAGAGTTTAACAAGGTGCTGACGTGGCAGAGTCAGGAGCACCAAACTCAGGATGTAACCTGCAAGGCGCACACGGACAAACACATAAACAAACACACACACACACACAGGAGAAGAAGCAATTAATTTTAAGTTCAATAGAAGTAAGTGCATGAACCAGGTTTTAAAAAAGAATAGTATTTTCACAGTCATTCTCACTTACAAACATCCTGTCATGGTTGAGGTCCTTGATCAGACCTTCCCTTCATTAGACAAAAGAGTCAAATGGCCCTTTTCCACTAGTACCTACTCAGCTTGACTCGGCTCGACTCTACTCAGTTTGAGAGCTTTTCCATTAGGTGGTAGTACCTGCTAGCAGGTCCCATTTTAGGACCTACTCAGGCGGGGTTCCAAGCGAGCTGAGTTGGGCTGAAAATGTGACCTCAACGCCGTGCAGGCCACTGATTGGACAGGGAGCGACGAGAGCGACTCCTGCACGGAAACGAAAGCCGACATTTAAAAAAAAAACAAAAAAACAAAAAAACGGCAACAGCGACCGTGCGCATTGATCGTCACTGAAGTTGGCAAAGTCGGAAAATGGCAGGCAAACCGATACTGCGTGGAGACTTTTCTGTGCCTGGTGGCGGCCCAAAGAATCCAGAGGGAGCTGGACGGTGCGCCGCCTTGCTATGATGACTCCACCCATGGCGAGGTGCTACTCAGTTGTTATGGAAAACCACCGATACCATGCCGAGGCGAGTAGAGTCAAGCCGAGCCGAGCCGAGTAGATACTAGTGGAAAAGGGGCAAAAGTGACAGCACTGTAGGTGCAAGATCTTGTGAGATTTGAGGATTCACGGGACAGCAGAACTGAGTTGGGGCGATGGGATTCACGAGCAAGATGGTACAGCTGCTAACTGTTTAACAGTTGGTGCTGTGGATTGTTGTTGTTGTGTGTTGAGTCTCAGTTGCCGTAATGGAGCCACCAAGAAAGAGATGACAAATGTCGGAACATCTTGAGCTAGTGCCCTAAATAAGGTAAACATAATTACTCAAAACTTTCTTGTCATTGTCAAAACAAACTGTCAACACAGGGGCTATAGATAACCTTTACATTTTATAGAAATGTTAACATGCACTGTCCCAATATATCTATCAAGGGAAATGATTTCTTCAAGTAGCTTTTCCTCCTACTGTAGAGATCTACAAATGATGTAAGGAAGTTTGTCCAAAGTACAGGACTAATCATTTCCCTTAATGTTCGACATAAACAAAGAAAACAGGGAAAAACCATATTAAATGGCATATATGCATGGACCCTCATACCTCCTGTTCGTTGAACACACCATCTTGAGAGAATGGCTGAGAGAGAATGTGTGTGTGTGTGTGTGGCAGATGTTTCTTATGTAATTGCAGGGAGCTATTTTTGACAATCCATCAAACAGACTGTCAGTGTTGCCAACAGGCTTATCATACCCTAGTCAACTAAGCAAAGCCATACCTAACAACAACAACAACACCTAAATGCATAAACATGATTTATAAGGCACTTTCATTTTAGGTCTTGCAGCTTTTCTCCCCCTCCTTTTGTCTGTCTCTTTCTCTCTAAGCAGACATCAGTCCACCCACACCACTCAATCAGCACATACCCAGCCTGTTGGCTCATTCAACAACTACAGCCAAGTCTGACAGGACACACATGCGCGTGCGCATGCACGCACATGCCCGCACACGCACACACACAAAAACACACTGCTAAAAGCAGAGCCCGACCGTGTAACTTTGCTGTGTCATCTCATCCCTCACATCACTGTCACCGTCTTCCCGTGTTTCTATCTCACTAGAAGTAGATCCGTCTTGCTGCACCTTTATCTGACTGGCTGTCTGTTCCTCCTCCCTCTGTGCAGAACTGCATCGTCTTCATGACTGAACTTTGCCTATCTAACTATTTGAGTGTGTGCTTGAAGGATCTCACTTGAGTGTGGCCCTGCCTGTTTTCTGGACTTCAGCAGCAGATTTGAAAATAAAACAAGTTAATATGGCCAAAAATGTGTGAAAAATGTTATCATCGTCAGTTGATAACATTAATTAACACAACTTATAAGAGGTCACTATTGCAGGGTTTAAAACAAGAAAAAAAATGTGAGGCTGGTTAGGTGTCTGGGGCAAATGTGTACCTTGTTTTCAATTAAGTAGGTTACTCCTACAGCTGTATGCCTGAAATCAGGCACGGTGCCTGGGAACCTACAACCCTGTTATTAAATTTAAAATAACAACAACAACAAAAAAACATGATAAATGCTGGGCATCAACCACATTTTGTGATAACTGGCACCAGTAGCAGGTCTTTACTACACAATCTATTGTGGCATTTATAATATCTGGGTGTTTGTTGTTGCTTTTTGATAGCAGGGCAGAGTTCTATCAACATAACAAAGACATGGTTTGCTGCTGAGAGGTCATGTTTGCTGCAGAATTGCTCATCTTCACTTGTTGAACGCTCATCTGAGACTACAATCTACATCAAGTTTCAACACAGTGAGAGAATGGTGTAGTTCTTCTGGCCCGAACCAACACACACCAGTGCAAATATAATGTTGTTCAACACACAGATCAAGATCCACTTACGTCTAGAATGGTAACTATAAACTAGGGCTGTACCTAACTCACAATATTCCCCAGTTAATTAAGTCAACTAACTGCACATCTACTAGCTCATATAAAAGCTATTTTTTCCATTCCCTATTGCAATATGTTCCCAGTACATTTTTAAAGGAATGGACTAAGCCATGGCAGCCTGGGTTCGATTATGGCTCAGACCCTAGATCCCCTCTCTATGCCCTTTATCTCCCATCTCTCTTCACTGTGACTGTCTAACAAAGCAGAAATGCCCAAAATATTTTTTTCTATAGAGTGAGGGAGAGAGAGAGCGAGAGAGAGAGAGAGAGAGAGAGAAAGAGAAAGAGAGAGAGAGAGAGTCTCTTTTTATTGTCATGTTGCAATGCCCAGTAACTATCTAAAATCAAATAAATAAATAAATAGAACACGACTCTTTGGCTCCACCCTCTGAGTCAACTGCAGAGGTCTATGACTGATGATTCAGCTCGTCGACTTTCAGCAGGCAGCCCTACTTTAAACATAACTATAAATTTAAAAAGACTGGAATCGTTCAAAGCAAACAGAATCGCTGTTTTCCCACTACAACAACGCATAACTACAAAACATCAAAAAACAATAACTTTAACGGTATTTCTGGCTTGAATTCAACAGATATTTTGGACACAGAGGTAAAATTATAAACATTCCCAACCAATATCATCACAGACACTGTTGCAGTGTGAATGCCTGCAGAAGAATGTGCTGTTGCAGTTTACAGTTAAAGAAGTGAATTAGACTTGGGTGATATTTAAATGTCATGACCAGTGATATTCATTTTCAGAAACTGGCAATAGACTGCATTATTGTCTATGCCACAAGTTGGCAGTAGAGAGCATTAATGCACAGTACTGAATACCTTCAAGTACCATATCTATGGTCAGCTTGTGCAACACTGTGAGTGTGACTGTTTATGTATATTGGCAAATGCAAGTGCTGGTTACATGGTGATGAGAGGGGGGTAACGTTAGCTACCAATCAAATTACCCTATCCACAGCAATGGTAACTGTCATTGGGAAAATGACATGGGAGGGCAGTGGAATGATCGTCCAAGCCTAATGTGAATGGGATTTCATTACTTCATTACCTCCACCAAGGAGGTTTTGTTTGGGGGTCACATTATTTTTCACTGGTAATGCTGACTCACAAAGCCGAATAGTACAGCAGCTGACCTCAGAGGAATGGCTGCAAGAGCACACAGCAACAGAGGCTGCATCAATTTCTTATGATTAACCGTGGAATTATCAAAGGGGTTTTGACCCACTCTGCTTGCCAGACAATCCCTCCTGACCATCCTGAAAATCACTAGGGCTGTACCCGACACAAAATTTACAAAGTCAATTCAAAGTCGGCCTTTCAATATGACAAATTAACTCATTGTTCTTCAAAGGATTTGCCTTGTTTTATTGTCATATTGCAAAGCCCTGTAACTGACATTATTTTAAAACGCTATCTAGGAAAAAAAAAAAAAAACTCTTCCACTCCACCCCCTGGGTCAACTGCAGAGGTCTATGACTGATGATGTGACTCATTGGGCAGACCTAAAACTCACAATAAAGTATGGCTTCTCATAGTTTGCTGCCCTTCATACAAATCCAACCTACTGATAAGAAGAGTGCACTGGGAGCAACTTTTGGCACTTCAGCTGTCAGAGGGAAACCTGGAAATTTCCTTAACATGAGACTTGCCAGAGGCTGTGAAGATAAGGGACAGCCTTACTGGTCTGTATTTTTTATTATAGATCAGTGTTTCTAAGAGCCAAATAGACCTCCAGCAGAACACTGTACAACTTAAATTAAAAGCAGTCAATCAAATCAAAACAGCTGTAATGCGTCAGGCTATTTAACCTTTTTTAACCCCAGTTGCTGGCAGATTATATCAGCCTTCGGTGCTTTTTACAGAAACGTTTTTCTCCTCCCGGCAAGCAGGGCGCAGCTTTCCCTTTTGTTTTTGCCGGTAAAAAGGAGACAGTCTTCCCATCACATCCACTTGCTTTTCCAGGGCAGTGGCAGTACTCCAGCTGAGTTAACAGTAGGCCTATGTTTTTTGTTACGCTGTGCACACGAAGCAGTCAAGGTAGACACTTTATTCTCCCTAAATAATGATCAGGGCTTGCACTTGTTCGTACAAATTGCTGTTTGCAATGTATTGCAAATTTGTTTTTGTTGTCTGTTTTGAACTGGCTGCTTTGTGTTGTAACCTTCTGATAGTGCATATTGATGGAAATGTTGCAAAGTCAATCTTTGAACCAATCAAGCTCAATAGCCCTGCTAGCTCCTCTAAAAAGTTCCTGGAACTCGATATTAGTATCACCTCCTGAGCAGGAATTAAATCAGAGTCCAGGAACTTTACCTGTAAAAGTGTTGTTGCCAATGGAAACTCCTCCAGAACCTGTGACAAAGTCTTCACGGCACTGCGCACCACAGAGGTTCTTGCAGTTGAAAAGGGCAGTTTGACTAATGAAATAAAGCAGTCAAATACTCTGAAGGTTTATGACTGCTACTTAAACAGAAGCACTATAAGCCCTGATAACACAACACTAGCACTGATAAGCCAATGACAGCTGATCTGTGTCTATGTGTTACATTGTTAATCTATGAAGTGCAGACACATGGCAAGGTGGTTGTACTGGTACACAGTGAGTGTGCTGCTGAGCCACAGATCGGTCCTAAATAATCCACCCGCCACTCACCCAAATTAATTACTTTCTCCAGTTCTAAGACATGGACCGTATCAACATTTCACTCCACTTCTACCAGTCCATGTTAGCTATGTTGCTTTTAAAATTATGTCAAGCAGTGCAAGCTTTCCAGGTGATTTCTTTATTGCATGTTGTATTGATGTATGAGTGTTTTATACAACAATTTACCTTAAAGACTCAAATTTGTGCCTGGTGAAAAATGAAGATTAAAATTTATTCACATTTTAGAGAATGTAATAAATTTTTTCCTCATTAATGATATACTATTTCACCCAAACTCAACCCATCTGCTATTAATCACAATTTTAACTTTTATGACGTGGCACAGGCCAATATAACTGCAATCCACGCATCACGAGTGTGTGCCTTACTAACCTACATAAACTGGTCAAACAACAGAGCAAAGCACTTGGAATGGAAAACAGTGTACGTATCCTCTACCAAACACAAGTACACTCACCAACGTAGTGCAGGTAGAGTGCCAGGTATTTGTACTGGAACAGAGGGTTGTTGGAGAGACTGGAGCGCTGGATCTTCTGGAAGAAGGAGCTGACATCCCAGCGGTACAGGACGTCAAGCAGCATGATGCTGGGGACACGAAGACCCACATTGAGCACCGCCTCCACGCGGTCCTTCACTGCCATGGCTTCAGTTTAACTTCTGACCAACCGGCAGGCAGAACTGACCACTAAGATGGGGAGTTTGCAGTGGGCGTGCTGGAGAGAGAGAGAAAGAGAAAGTGAAAGAGAACACGATTAATGATGAAGACCAAGGAATAAAGGGAGGAGACAGGAGGGAGGTACAGGGGAATAAAGGAAGAAAGCAAAGAAAATGTGAGGTAGGAAACAAATAAGAAAGGGGAGAAAGAGGAAACAGCAGGTGAAGGTGAGAGACAGAGAGGGAGAGACTGAAGAGGGAACTGAGATAGACATGCTCACAAGGAAAGAAAATGCAATCAGCACATCAAACACAATCAATCACCAACTTCATCATCAATGGGAAAGACTTGCTTAAGCATTCTACAAGTGGGGACTTGCTTAACTTGCGGGGACAAAAAGCAAGTCCCCGTATTGAAAATAATTTATTTTAGGGTGAAGACTTGGTTTAAAGTTGAGGTAACTTGAGGATTATGTTAAGGGTTATGGTTAAGCAAGTAGTGGTTATGGTTAGGATAAGTCTCCAGGAAATTAATGTAGGCCAAGTCGGTGTGATGTTCTGTGAAGTGATGGAAACAGGATTGTATGCGTATGTGTGTGTGTGAGAGAGATGGAGAGAGAGAGAGCTGACTGCACTAAACTAACTGTCAAAAATGCAGAACAGAAAGCGCCCCTTTGATAGGTGTTCAATTCCATAGACAATTACTTTATTTATATGGGAGATTTCCGGCCGGACATTTTAGCCAAAGATATTTTCATCTGCCAAACAACTCCACTTTATATGAGCTAAAACCCAGCATATAGCCTACTGACTAACTTAAAACCTGACTCTGACTCCCTTGAGGTAACATATATCAAACTAAGGCTGGCTGGAAAAGGGTCAGGCAGCATGTTCTTCCCTTAAGCTGCTGACACCAATCCAGTCACATCAGATCAAGGTTTCTTGTCAAAATGCGATACAGGGCTCTATGCTCTGAGACTTTGTGTAAGAGGGTGGTGCTGAAACTCCAGTGAAGATATTATGTTGCTCCTGCTGAAATGGTCACCTTCAGGATAGCTAATGGAAGTTCTAAATGACGTGGCAACAAATTCACAAAGTGGTCCCTCCTCACTGCCCCAATGTTTTTGTTTTGTGTGTGCTTGGGGGCATGGGGATTTAGGCCGAGGGGAGCTGCTGTGACACAAAACATTGCTTACTACTGCCAGACACAACGCATTTTGTTTACTGACTATCTCCCTCTCTCTTCATCTGTCATGTTTGTCCTCCCTGCTTCATACAGAGTGGCAGGAAATGTATTCTCGGGAAAATAACTACTCTGGAATGGTTTCTGAATTGCTGAGATTCCACAGCGATGCTACATGGTCGTCACAGTAGGTCTGGCTGGACCCACCATTTCATACACTACGTTACAGGAATGCCTGTTAACAAAGTGGCCACATTATAAACTGCTTCATACAGGCTACTATTTTCATTTGCATGCACTCATATCATCCATCATGAAATACCCATCTCTTTATGGTCGGCTGCACATGTAAATCAGTCTAGGTCTTGTTTTTCTACACCCTGACAAACTATACGTGAAGCTTAACTAAAGCAGTGCTTAAGAAACTGTGAAAACCTGTTTGTTGACAATACTCCCAGGGGTTTTATGCTGGTGCAACTCAACCTCAGACTTCACAATGCATGTTTACTTATCGGCTTCTTCAATTTAGCACAAAGTATTTACATTGGTAAAATGGTTCCACTCTTTCATATCATAAGCACAGTAGTATTATCACACAAACTAAGAAACTTTATAACAGTCAGTTTACACAAACAAACACAGAAATGTTTGATATTTGACAATGCAAATTTAGGTCAGCAATTGAGACTGTTAGTAACATCCGCTTGCAATACACATAAATATTAAAATATTTCTTTACCATACTTGTAGCTTTTACAATCTGCTTAATGTGTTAATTGGGAACATGTTCATATAACCATAGTTGTTTATCATACTGCATACATTGATTATTTTTATATTTGGGTAGTGGGTTTCCACTTTATATTTTCTTTCCCTTACTAAATCATATTATATTTGCTGCTGATAGACTGAATGGATCAAGAATGTTTCAACCTATCTGATGCAGCTAAGGAAGTTAATAAGAAAACAAATGTTCATTCTTGTAAGTCTGCTGATCTAATGTAATCTAATCCCGTTTAAACTTAAACTGAAAGTGATTTGCCTCTAACCTTTTGACAGTTGCTCCAATACATCACTTAGACTTGTTGCACCTTGCACGTAAACAGTGTGCGCCATCTAAACCTCCTCCCTGTTCTCCGCAGACTATAGGACACTTCAATAAATCAGTCATTTTAATAGTGGCTGCCAGCAAACAGCAGTGGTGTCTGCCATAAATTCACAGTGCCACGAAAGGTAATATCCAGATATAGCGACCTGTTGGCCATCTCTTCTTAAAGAGTTTATTTTGACCCGCATGAAGACAGAGACAGGGGGAGAGAGTCCTCATTTCCACAACAAAACACAAAACCAGTAGACATGTATGAAAATATGGTGACAACCGTGGAAATCAGGTACTGCGAAGTTTGTGTCCCCGAGGGCGCCTCTTTCAAAATAACATAGCTTCAAAGGACTTGCTTAAAACGTGCATCACACAGCAAAACAGAGATTAATTGTTTTTAGACTTCATTCACTGGGGTTTCATTAGAACTTAGCAACTGCAGTGGCGATTTAATACGACACATCACTTTGGTTTACAACCTCCGCTAATTCCCCTATGATTCTTTGGTGTTGCTAGGAGCAGCCATTTCATCCCTCGTTATCCCTGCAGCCCGGGACGGGATCCTGATAACTTACATAACTCTGGATTCACCACGAGCAGCGGTGGCCAAAGAGAGATCACTTCGCAGAATCCGATCTTATATAACACGGTCGTCTACACCACATTTTCACATGCTGTAACCCAGTATCACTTACAGTAGATTGTGCGGATTGATTTGTGCTAACTGAACAAATCCGTGCCATGGTCGCTAACCTGAGATGGATGGGTGAGTGCTGCATCGATTGTAGCACGCCATGAACTATAGTAACCCCACCGTCTCGACGAGAGAGAGAAAAAAAAAACTAGCTGCTTGCTGCGCCGCAAGACTGCAACACTTAGCTCTGCACTAGCTTGCACGCTGTGTTGTTGTAAATACGGCACACAACAAGGCAACAGAACGGCTTCAGTTCCGAAAGACGTGATGTGGCAAGTTGTTAAAAGTGATAAAAACATAACCATGGTCATACTGTATCGAAGTGGTGAGCTGCATCGAGCAAGCAAACAGGCACAGTGCCAGCAATTCATGCTAGTTAGCTTGCTTTGCTACTGGCTAACCCATCAGCTAACGTTAGCCAGTGTCAACAATCAAGCTAGACTTAACGGGAAATAAATAATAAAATACGGAAAACGGTGGACTGTTTTTTATACAGCTGACAACCCAAGATATCGACTCATAACACAAAACAGTCGACGATTAACAAGAGCCATTTCCTCCCAGACATGAAGTCCATCCGTAGGCTGGAGTAGCGTACGGATGCTGACTAACGTTAGTAAACATCTGAAGCTAGCCAGGCGCAGGCTATCTGCGTCCAGCCGCGATAAATGAGAAAACAGGTTGCTTACATTTGAAGGACGATGTTGACGACGCTCAAAAGAGTTTCAGTATACTTTTCGGGTCGGATATCAACCATTTTAACTCGGCGCCGCCCGAGTTAACGGTCCTAACGATGGTACCTCCTCAGAGGATGCGGCCCGTCCGCTCATCTCACCTAGCAGCCATTACCGTGCTGTACCGAGGAGGATGCACTGGACATGCGCAGTGCGCCCGTGCCGCTAAACCGTGTGGCCCCTTCCCTGTGTCATGGGGACTGGAAACCCAAGAGTTATTATGGTTTTGTGCCTTTCACTAGTTTTTATATATATTTCTTAATTCCGCTTCTAACATGTGTTTTCAATTCAGTTTAGCTACAGTTAGTTTGCTCCTCTCAGTTTAGTTTTTTCCCATTGAAAAATGTTTTAGTAGAGCTGAAAGATATTTTGTTGTCGTATCAAGATATGAACATTAATATCAAAAGGCAACAATACGGACTCAAATTTAGGGTTAGTGTTAGCGTAAGACAGTGGTCTGCCCTGATCAAAAAACACTGTTGTGAAGTGACACAAAACAGCTCAACTCAAAACAGGTATTACGGTACAGTAGTTCAGAATAGGTAGGCTATTGCAATACAAACACACCATTTTGTGGGGACAGCCTAGTCTTTGAAAACCTGACAAGGACTAAGCCTGAAGACATTTTCCGTCATTGTTTTATTTTATTTTAGTCAGTTTTGTAAGTGCACAGTATCGTTTGAGGGTTTTTTTTTTAATCTTCTTTTTATTTTTATTCCAGGTAACTAAAATGTTTTTTCACCCCTAGTTTGAGTTTTGAGTTTAGTTTTAGTTAATAGTAATAACCTTGGTCTGATACATTTCGTCTTCAGTGCTCTGTCACGTTTGTTTTAGTAAGGTACCTCCCTGTATATGAGGAACAAACGTCTCATAAAAATAGGGATTGGAAAATAATATAGTCAATAAAAATGATTGCGTTTGTGTGTGTGTGATAGAGATTGGGTGTGGTTGTGTTGCCATCTAACTGCAGCATTGCGGTGAAATTACGATTCTTGGATATATTTATTAGCACGCTGTGAGCAGGCCTGTTACCAGCAGCCAGGTAATCACAAATTACAGGCACTTAGGATGTGGTGCATAAAAACCCTTCACTGTTAGAACCATAAATGCACTGTGCACACACACACAAACATAAATTTGTTGTGTATTGGTTTAATCTTTTTATACAGCACTTTGTGAAGCATTTTGGCTTAGGCCTATTTCACATTGTTCGATATTGTTTTAAAATTTATTTTTATTTATGTGAAGCACTTTGTAAACTCGTTTTTTATTCATCTCAGTTATTATTATTATTGTTGTTGTTGTTGTTGTTGTTGTTATTACTCGTAGTAGTAGTAGTACTGTACTATATTTTTTGAAGAGAGCTATCTATTTATCTGTCTGTCTGTCAGTCTGTCTATCTATCTATAGCTACGTATATGTCTGATATCTTTCGGATTAGGTAGTAGTTTGGGATTTCCCATCGAAATTTCCATCTTATTAAACATAGACAGTCTAACAAGGGAAACTTATATTTTATATTAGAAATTTACATCGGAAAAGGGTAAATTAAACTTGTTCCTGGAGGTGTTTGATAATGAAGTGGTGCGGTCCCCCCGTGTTTGTGGGAGTGGCGGAGGCG
>OMLB01042924.1:0-16115 GCA_900302555.1 Myripristis jacobus
GGTGGATAATTGAACCCCTGGTCTCCTACATGGCAGACGGAGACACTAGCCGCTCTGCCGTCGGGGATCATGTCCCTTTTATATTGTTTGGGCTCATTCTTCATTCATGTTGATAAATTACGAAAAACTCTGAAAGTTAAAAAGTCCGATCGGTTTGAAAATTGACAGCTGCTTTTTTTCTCGCAGTTTCTCTGCGCCACCTTTGCGTTTTCTCTCCATCTCAGCAGATCCTATGAGATAACATTCGACCCGCGTTGCATTGCACACCGGCGCACCGAGCCAAAGGCTCGTGATGTGATTGGGCCAGCCCCGTGTCAGTGAAGAAAAATAACCAATGGGCCGCAGAGCAGCGTGTCTCAAGGGCCGGCCTGGTGGTTAGTAAACAAACTCTTGCAATGACTTTATTTGCCGAAATCATTATGCAGGCGGGACCAAACTACGCAAAAGGGGTTGTTTAGCAATGTGATTGGGCCAGCCCAGTGTCAATCGGGCCGCTGATCTACTGGTTGTATGGGCCGGTCAGCTATTTAAATAATAATAATAATAATAATAATAATAATAATAAAAATAAAAATAAGTGTCAGGGGACTGTCGGCCCACGTAGCACATCGGCCCATCGGGCAAATGCCCGGTGTGCCCGATGGCCAGTCCACCCACGCTTGAATCTATGCCAAGGAGCACTGAAGCTGCTTTGATGGCTCGTGGTGTCCCAACACATTAAAAAGAGACTTTATATTGTTTGTTTGTTTTTTTCTCACCAGTCTGCATGTGCATAAAATAACCTTCTCACCTGAAAATCTCAACTTTCACGTCCTTCTGCCGGGACATTCTGCGCGCACTTGCCTCTCCTGCCACAATAATGTCATTTCCATCAGTCACAACCCCGGCACCCACATAGCCCAGGGCCTCCCCGTAGCGAGGCGAGGTGATGTAGTAGGTGCGGCCTGTGGACGGGGCAAAGCAAAAGCTGCGCTCAGCGTAGTTGCCATATCTTGACCTAATCCCACCACCGTCGTTACCAACACAGAGCAGCAGATCTGTGGACTCCATGCCGTACCGCAGCTTCAGCTTGCGTGGCGCAGCGGAGGGATGCATTGCCGTGACCCCCAGAGCTTCATTTACCATCTCTATGCACTCTGCATCAGCCAGCAGGGCCGTGTTCCTCTTCATGGTCTCTCTCAGGTAGTCAGGGTTGACCAGAGGGAGACGGACCTTCCTCAGGAGCTCTGGCAGATGCCGGCTGCGTCCCTCTCCATCCACCACGCCGCTGTGCTTCACCCAGCGCATAACTACATCCAGGATGGTCTCTTCCCGGGAAACATTGAGGTCATCAGATGTCAACAGTTTCCCCAGCTGATGGGCTTCCAGCTCCAGCACCTCTTCATTGTGGCACACCTGGACAAAGTGTTGGCGTAAGAAGCGCTGAGCGTGATCCGCCAGCTCCTCCGCACCCAGGTCACGGGCAAAATAATACACGCCAAGGCAGTTAGAGGCATCCATGTTTTCTGTCATGTGCAGCTGGCAGCGGGTAAAGACATCATCCATCTGCAGGAGGAAAGCTGCGATGGAGACGCCCTGCACATTGGCGTTGGTGAGCGGGAGATCGGAGCAGTACATGTAGTTGAGGAGCAGGCCCAGGCTCTCAGCAGGGGTGTCATGCAGGAAGATCTCCCTGTTCTCGCACTCACGCAGGCCGCAGGTGAACATGACACGGAAGTAGGGGCTGAAGGCAGACAGGACCACCCGGTGACAGGGAAAGCTGATGCCCTCAGCCACCAGCACCACGTCTGTCAGGTTCTCAGTCTCCCTCATCTTCCTCAGCTGGTCCAGCAGTGCCAGCCCGTGTTTAGCTCTAAGATCCATTGTGGTTAACTTTTTGTCAGCAATAATATTTACACAGGGTAGATAAGTTAAAAAGATCAGTTCTCTGAAACAACAGGTGAAAAGATTGCCTGTTAAAAGAAAAAAAAAGCACCAAAATCAATTTTCAGCTGCTGATATCATTATATTAGTAAATATCAATTGAGGTCACAAAATTCACATTCATGTTAAATGTTGCTGCAGTGCTAACACTAACCACCCACATGCACTTTGGATGGTGTCCTGTTTTGACAGTAGATCTGGAACCGAGGATGAGCAATTATCCTGCTTGATTAACCATACATGGTAAATAAATCATTTGATAATGCTTAAAATAACCACAGCTATGTCAACACAGTTGCACAAGTTGTCTGCCTATTAGAGCCATCAGCATTATAATGCACTGAGGCTGAGTTATAAAAGTAACATTTGAAAGTCCAATACAACAGCAAAAAACAGCATTGAATGTGTTCTGTTGTTTCCCACATCATACACATTAGACAGCCCATTCCCTTGTAACTATAGGCTTACCAGACTCATCAGCTCCTTGGCTTTTAGGAAATCCGACTGTTAGGCTATCTTTTGCCTAAAAACACCAGTAAATGGTCGTGTTTTTCCCATCGGGCTCCATGTGCTGCTGATGTTGTTGAATGTGTTAGTTTAAGGGGGGTTAGAGAGGGGCTGAGCAGGGACAAAGCTATTTACCCCCCCTCTGCACCCTTGGCCCTCTGAGCAACTAACCCAAAAATAGACTGTGCTGTGGCAGACAGCAAGTGGGTCAGAAGGGCTGCAGTTATGAGCATGAATAGGTTTTTCATTAAGTGATTAACAGTGACAAATTGCAGATTCATTTGTCATTCACACTTTGACATTTCCCCATTATAGTGCATTCCATTCAGGATAATTCTCTGTTCCAGTTTGGTTGTTGTCTCTGTCACGTGCGCGTCGCTCTGGACTGACTGAAATGAAACATTGCTTCAAGCTTGGATTCAGATTTCATGACAGCACTCTCTTAAAGGCCCAGGCAACAATGTGGGCACACACTTCAAAAATCAAATCTAACCCAGTGATTCTAGTGGCTAAGAAAAGTCCTGAGGCCATTACAGCAACTATACCAGCAAATATCACTTGTGCTCAATGTCACTTCAGAAAAAGCAGCTAGCATGCTTATTTTAGATGTGATGTCTGATCTATTCTGATTTGTTTACATGGATTAATTTCTGACTTGTTTGTATTGTGTTGTGTAGATATTAAAAGGCCACTTGTGACCTTTTCTGAGAACCTACATTTGAATTTTACTGAGCCTTTTCCTCCATCAAGCCTCAATGATCAATGTAGTTTGAACTTAAAACTGATAATTCATGGCTCATTAAGTTTATTTCTGCTCGTGTGAGGGAAAATACTGGAATATACTTCCTATATGGTACAGATAGTTGTTGTAATTCAACAGGCAGTTAATCTTTTTCCACTTTAAGGCCAGAATTAGCACATCTTTGTTTATTCTGGTCAGCCATCACTGTTAAAAAAAGCCTACGAATCATCATTCTCCTTAAGTCATCATTGTAGTTAACCAGTTAACCATTAGGCAATATGGTGTACAATACATGTGCAGATGGGTCTTGTGACAGTGGTTGCACTGCAGCTTTGACAGACAAAGCTTGTACAGTCTAATTTATTTTAAATACAAATCTCAGGAGTACATCTTGTAGGCTGTGTATACTCCATATAAGAAGAGCACAGAGATTACAACAAGCACAGAGTTAGCTTAGATTCACTGCCATGGGTCCGACACACAGACTTGGGAAATACAGGGTGGAGAGGGATGTGCTGGATGAGCTGAGACTGGAAGAGGCAGCACAGAGAAAAAACTACTCTGACACTCACCCTTCTCTAAACGAACGTCTTAAAGATGCCCTGAGGTAAGGCAAAGTTCATGTCTTTATTTTGTCAATTTGAAGTCTGAGGTAAATGCACCTCACTCGATAGTGTGCTATTCCATGTAAGTGATGTCGACTTGGGACATGAGGTTTCTTCCATTTAGTAGCTTGAAGATAACTGCAATCCAAAGATGTAATGAGTGCAATTTAATCTGATCTGTGATAACCATGGACCATGGCTGTTAATAAATGTATCTTTTTAAGCACAGTTAAGAATAACGAGGTGCATGTGCATCCCCTCTCTCCTTCTCTTATCCCTCTCTCCTTCTCTTATCTCCTCCACTTATCCCTCTCAGATGTACAGTACCCAGACTGAAACGCAGTGTGGTGAGCAGTTTGCCTGTTTTATACTGGCTGCCCAAGTACTCAGTGTGGGACTATGGCATGCCAGACCTCATCTCCGGCATCAGTGTGGGCATCATGCACCTACCACAAGGTCTGTCAATAGCCCATCATGCTCGAGGAAGTATAACTTGCTTAGGGCTGCGCAATATGGAAAAAATCAAATATCACGGTGCCTTCAACTGAATAGCTCAATAGTGATGTTGTGACAATATTGTAGGGATGAGCATTGTTGCTCTCATGAGATATTTATACAGATTATTGCTTAAAATCTTAGTAGTGAAGATATGATGACTAAGCAGGTAGAGGTAAATAACAGAACAGCTAGAACAGTCCAATTCAAATTCCATCCCTTTGCTGTAATGCAGCCTTTAAAACCAGGAAAAGACAACTCTAATATGCCATATGACAGTATTACGATAAGCCAAAATCCCAGACAATATCCAGTTTGATTTTGCAATATTATAATGTTGACATGTCACTCAGCCCATTGCTGCTGTGGAAAAAAAAAAACAAGTTGTTGCAATTTTGTTTTTTTGTCTTTATCTGAACACAGTTCTATCTATGTGTTGAGTGAGTTTCATGACTCATGGGTGCATGAAATGAAAAACCCATTGTATTATTTCAGTGTCAGCGAGTCAGTGTGTCATTGAGTAAATAAGCATTATTTTGTTATTGCTATACTGTTTTGCAGATAAGTTTTTTTTTTGTTATCCTTCTGGAGGATATTTCTTTTGCTTTTAAGCCTAAAATTAAACACACCTTTACAAAACTGTCAGTGTCAATGTGTGGCTACTGTAACAAGACTTCTTTCCTGCTTCTCACAGGCATGGCTTATGCATTGTTGGCTTCTTTACCTCCTGTATTTGGGCTCTACACGTCCCTCTATCCAGCATTGGTCTACTTCTTTTTTGGGACATCTCGTCACATATCCATTGGTAAGGAGAGAGGAGGGCAGTGGACCACAACAGTTATTACCGTTTGATCAACATTCAGGTGTTGCTCATGTGTGCTGTCTTCAGGTACATTTGCCGTGCTCAGCATCATGGTGGGGAGTGTGACAGAGAGACTAGCTCCTGACATGGCCTTCCTCAAAATGAACGGGACCAACCTCACTGCAGAGGTGGACATAACAGCCAGGGATTCATACAGGGTGCAGGTGGCCGCTGCTACCACTGTCCTAGGAGGAGTTATCCAGGTCTGCAAAAGAGTACACCCAACAAAAAGATACTCCTCATATAGTCACTACTGCTGTCCCTAAACAAGTAATTATGTTTGTTTGTGTGCACAGGTGGTGCTTGGTTTGGTGAAGTTTGGATTTGTGGGAACCTACTTGTCTGAACCACTGGTGCGGGCTTACACAACAGCTGCTGCGGCCCATGCTGTGGTGGCACAACTGAAGTACATCTTTGGGGTGTCACCTATGAGGTTTAGTGGGCCGCTGTCACTGGTGTATGTGAGTATAATCAAGGTTCAAGGTTCAGCTTTGTTGTCACTAGACATTGCACGATTGTAAAGTGACCCGTATGTTACATGTGACTGTAAAAAAGAATGAAGAGGTAAAAGACATGGAAAAAAATATGCAAAAACTAGTTCAATGAAACAGCAACTCAGAAAAATAATTTTAGATCTACAATGGTGCAAACAGCAGGTTAATGGTGCATGTAGTGCAATGTGGTGTTCATGCCTTCGTGCGTTTAATTTCAGAGTCTCTGTTAAATTGTTCTCCGCAGTTTGCCTCACTGTGATAAATGCTTAACTGGACAAAACCATGAAAGTGTGCAGCTCAGCATGATTCTCTGCTTGTGATTCACCTGTGCGGGAGTAAATGCGTGTAGCCTTATCCCTGTTTTACCTTTGTTCATCCTCAGACCTTGGTAGATGTTTGCTCCTTGCTGCCCAACACCCATCTGCCCACACTGGTGGTCAGCGCCGTGTCCATGGTGTTCCTCATTGCAGCTAAAGAGCTCAACTCCTTCCTCAGCCCGAAGCTGCCAGTACCCATCCCAGTGGAGCTCATCACAGTCAGTTGACACAAGGACACGCTCGCTCATCTCTAGTGAGAAAAAAGCAGAGGTTTACATTATCAGTGCTGCACGCTGCAGTGATGCTGATAGTGCAGCACTGGGAAACACACACAGCAGAACCAAAAGGCTGAGTCAGCAGTAGTTCCAGAGCTAGGGCATTTGTGCAAGACTGCAAAAATGAGACATCTACAGCTAATGATTAGATGCTTTTAGCACATGATTGACCAGATTTTTAATGATTGAAGTTTAATGATTGAAATACGTTTGTGTATGCGTGTGTGTTTTATTTGTGTGTTTGTGGGTATGCCATGGATGTTTCTTGTGATTAGATTGTGGCAGCCACATTGATATCATCCTATGCCAGCTTGAACAACAACTACACCATCTCAGTAGTAGGGGAAATTCCTAGTGGGTAAGCATCCAGATTGTTGTCTTTATTTGTTAATTAATATTCCCGACTTGGTTAGCACTAACTAACTGATTTCCTTCCTTTCCTCTGCCTGTCTGCCAGTCTAAGTCCACCAAAAATACCGGATGTGAGCCTTTTTGGAGAAGTCATCGGCGATGCTTTTGCAGTGGCCATCGTAGGATATGCCATATCCATTTCACTTGGGAAAACGTTTGCACTAAAACATGGCTACAAGGTGGACAGTAACCAGGTAAACCAGTTATCTCCACCAACTGGTATCAGTGTATGCTAATATCCACATGCTGTATTTTTTTCTCTTGCTTCCCTACACTGTCTCCTCTCTGTCACCTCCCTGCTGCAGGAGCTGGTGGCTCTGGGTCTCAGTAATGCGGTGGGAGGCTTCTTCCAGTGCTACTCTGTGTGCTCCTCCATGTCCCGGAGTCTCATTCAGGAGAGCACTGGAGGAAAAACACAGGTGAGAGGACAACACTGAAAGAGTGCAGGGATGCTGCAGTTGAGAAACAAGGACGGCTCACTAGACCAAAAAAGAGAGAGAGGTTAGACTTGTACCTTTGCTTTGTGGTCAATAAGTCTTACCCCAAAAATACCAAGACTGTTTATGCCCCGAAGAAGACTGTGAAGCTGAAACATGTAGGTGCTGAGCCCGTTTAATTAAAGGGTGCTTAGTTTTTGCAAAGCAGCGTGCCTTGATGTTTTCTGGCTAAAACTTACTGACCACAAAGCAAAGTACAAGTCTAACCTTCCTCTCTTTCTTGGTCTGATAATATGTCAATGAATCCAAAGAGCATCTCTCTTTGAACCTTCATTATTGAGGTAGTGCTCCTTGGCCAAGCTATTGGCATGTGCTCCCTCCATAAGAGGACAGCTTTCACTTTAGACCCAGAATCAGAATAATTTTAATTTGCCAAGCACATTGGATGCATAAGGAATTTGGCATGGTTAGTCAGTTCTGACACATAACAAGGCAGTTAAACATTATTGTTATTGTTATTGTTATTATCATCATCATTATTGTTGTTGTTGTTATGATTATTATTATTATCATTATTATTATCGTCATCATCGTCATCATCATCATCATCATCATAAGCGCAAGGAGTTACACACTGAAAGCCAACGTATGATGTCTCTGTTTCTGGTGTGAATCTAGAAACAAAAAACAACAACAGCAACAAAAAAAAAAAAAAAATCAAATTATATCAAATCATTTTGTGTTTTATGAAGAATGCATCTTTTTGCAGATGGCTGGAATGGCCTCAGCTGTCATCGTGCTGGTGACAATACTAAAGCTTGGGCCGCTGTTCCAGGAGCTGCCAAAGGTGCTATTGCTGTACTCCCTGTCTCCCCTTTCACATTGCTTTAGCATTGTTGTTTTTTTTTGTACATATATATAACATACAGTATATATAATGTTTTGTTAGTATGATTTGGCTTATTCAGGTTTCCAGGTTCACACACTTGATTAATAATCCTAAAACTCATGGCGGGGTTTGTCTCAGGCAGTCCTTGCCGCAGTTGTCTTTGTAAATCTGAAGGGTATGTTCAAGCAGTACTCTGACATCGTCAAACTGTGGAGGAGCAGCAAGACTGATCTGGTCAGTGGATAAATTTTTGTATGTACTGTATGTAACATGTCATTTTTTTTATTTTTATTTTAAAAAAAGCCTTAAAACACCAACAAAAGTGACATAACACATTTTTGTGACATTTAATCTGGAGCTTTGTCTTTATTCTCATTTCCTGATGAACACAGTGATGTGAACGTCTGCCCTGCTCCCCAGGTGGTGTGGTTGGTCACATGGATGTCAACGCTACTTTTTAACCTGGACCTAGGCCTTGCAGCGTCCATCACCTTTGCTCTGCTGACTGTTATCTTCAGGACGCAGATGTAAGGCACCTCTGCAGCATAGGGAATTTGTCACTGTGGTGTCTCTTTCAAACTGTGTGAAAAGCATCTACAGCTATTGACACAGGATTCTGTAGGATTCAATTCAGGATTTTTCTGTTGTAATGATGAATATACACATACATACATACATACATACATACATACAGCAGACAGCCACGTTTAGCATCTGAAGGAGAACATGTAGCTGAAACAATCAAACAAACAAAAATACACACTGATCTTCCCTTGTCCTTCAGGCCAACATACTCTGTTCTGGGAAACGTTCCAGGCACAGAGCTCTATATGGATATAGAGACTCACAAAGAGGTAAGTGTGAGATGAAAAAGAGGGAATTTCAGAAATCAACTTTCTACCTCAGCTGACAGCTGATGATGATGCTGCTTCTCTATCTGGCAGGTGAGAGAAGTTCCAGGCGTCACTATATTTCGTTCCTCTGCCACAGTGTACTTCGCCAACGCTGACCTCTACCTTGAAGCCCTGAAAGAAAAAGTTTGATTTCTTTATTAATAACACCAACTCTTCTTATTTTAAAGTCTAATTTCTCCACTGTCGCTGCTCTATCAAACCAAATTCTCTTATGTTTTGGGGATCAAAAAATGACTTTTTTTTTTTTAACATGATTTGCTTTTAGAGTGGGCTTGACATCAGTAAAATGATTATCTATAAGAGGAGACAGGAGGCAAAACAGAAACGTAGAGAGAGGAGGGCTGAGAGAAGAGCAAGAAGGCAAGCCAAGAGAGAGGTAATACTCTGCTATTTTTAGTTTTGATGTTTATAAATATATTTAAAGGACTGCACTGACATTTTGGATCTTTGCCCACTGGTCACTCCTGTCACTATCCATCCCACAGAGGCGGGCAGCTAAAAAGCTGGCCGGAGGGCCGGTGTTCTCTGTGGAGGAAGAGGCTGGCCGCTGGAGAGATGCGTGCATGGACGCACAGGAGGATCAGCAAGCCTGGAGCGGGCGGGAGAATGGGACGGTGTTTGTCATGCCACTGACACCTCAAACACCAGAGGGCCACTGCAGATGGGAGTACCTGAAAGGAGGGGATCCAGACTGCACCAGCCTGGGCTCGGTGTCCGGCCTGCAGGACGAGGACACCACCACCCTTGGGTCCAGCAGCGAGGACACCTTGAGCCGCGACTTGGAGCGGGTCTCTCTGGGGTCCTTGGGCAAGTGGACCTGGGACATTCACTCCATCATCCTCGACCTCTCCACAGCCAACTTCATAGATACAGTGGCTATCAAGACGATGAAAAATGTGAGTAGCTTTGTGTATCTTGTTATTCCCTGAAAAGCATAAATTATGTAAACTACTCAGCCCTAATGACAAAAAGCTTTAAGTTTTGAAGATAAAACAGTTGAGAACAGTTTTTTGAAGGAGTAATCCAACTCCGGCCTGCAGAATCAACTCTTCCTGAGTGTGAAGAAAGTTAAGGGCAATATTGTCACAGAGCATTAATATTCAGCATATTCTATTCCCACAGATATTCCAGGACTTCAGTGAGATTGACATAGATGTCTACATGGCTGGGTGTCAGGGTAAGTGAACACCTTCTTATAGAATATAGGCTTGCATTGCAACACATGAATGGATTTTATCCTGGTGTTTTTTCTGCCTGTAACCTGCTTCCTGTTCAGCCTCTGTGGTGGAGCAGCTGGAGCTGGGAGACTTCTTCTCTGAGTCGATTTCAAAGAGACGCCTTTTTGCCTCGGTCCATGATGCTGTGCTGTACTGCCTTGACCATCGTGGAGCGTCTTCGATCCCCAGATACGAGTCTTCAGTGGTGCGTCTGTAGTTGATAGTTCAAATAAACATGTATGATCATGACACTTTAAATAAATGACTGCTTTCTAACAAAATGTCTCATTGCAGGAAATGCACAGCAGCACAAGACTCTGAAGACTTTTACCAAGCAGCGACACTCAGCTAACAGCATAGAGGATGGAAAAAACCGTCCATCGGCTGGAATGAATAGACCAATCACAAACTGACATAACACTTGTAGTTTCATCGTGTTGGTAACAGAGGATACTGAGAGTAAAATGAAATGACAAGGGCTACATATAAAACGCTGATCATACAACTTATGTATTTTGGCATTACTCTTTATTTTAATTCTGTATTGTTCTTTGTTGTTTTTCCCCTCCGCTCTACTTTTGGGATGCATTTGAAATGCATATAGGCTGGTGTAAATATTGTCAATATAAATATGCATACAATATTTTGTCATAAAGGACTATATTTGTGATTTTGGTCCATTTACTACACTTTACCCTTTTTCTACATGGCAGCAAACCATTTTGCAAATCATGCGGGGATACTGTAGATCACGCCATATAATCAAAATTTCTAATTTTATTTGAATTTTTGTTTGAAGCACCTGTGTTGCGATGTTGTGCTTCTGTTGCTAACAGTTGTATCCATTCATAAACCACAGAACTGATAATTGGCTGTGTAAAGCAGACATTTCCCCAGGGACTATTTTCTGGCAGAGGGACCATCTCACTCTGTCCAGTTTCAAGTCATCAAAACACAACAGTGCTACATTTTTTAGGAGAGCTAATGAGGATGACTTTATTATGCTTTGGGAAAAGATTAGCAGAAATGTGAAGTTCATACATTTTGAAGATATCAGGCTAAACATGCAAAATCACTGATATGGTCCTTTTACAGAAGATTTTTTACATTAAGATTTTGATTCAACAAAAAACACAATCTCATTTTATGTTGTATATTTTATTTTCAGTAAGGGTAAATCAGTGCATCAAGAAACAACAAACACAAAACATGAGTAAAAATATACATATACATTTTATTCAAATAAAATCTGACAAAAAAACAAACAACATGGATGCAAGGAACGAAGTAAAGGCAAACATGCACCACACTGAAAGTGCAAGAGTTGTTTTCTTTTTTGGTAACAGCACGCAACAACTATAGGCGGGACAACGGGCAGTTCATGGTGTGCCATTTTCATTTGTCAAGTGCAGTTTTTTGCCCATGGCAACAGCAGAACTTGTGACCCTAGTACATGCAAAGAGAAGTTTCTTGTCTCTTGTGCCAAGTTAAGTTCATAGGTGTGAAACATTCCTAAAATAGGGTTTTACAGAGGGCTAAAAAAATAGCATAACAATATCCAAGCAATATTTAACATTAAGATCTCTCTTTACAGTTGCATAAACCCACTGTGACCTCGTTCCCTGAATATAACTCAACATACTGGCCGCAGAGGACGTTAAGGAAGGAAGTTGTGCACAGGACAGAGGAAGGTTAGGTAGATTTTAGGATTTGGTTTAAAAGCTACAAGTCTTGATGTGTGTCAGAACTGTACGGATCAGTGCTCATCTTCAGCCCCTCATCATCATCATCGTCATCCTCTGGCTGCTGTGACACCAGCTGCTGATAGCGAGCCTGCCGCTGGTAGTCTGGGTCGATGTTAATCCATTTATTGGCGACCCACTTCATGCCATGAGTGACCATACAGCCTCCATGCAGTGAATATTCATCCTGCTCTCCCACCCAACCTATTGAGAAAAATAAAATACAAAAAGAGCTCTTCTTTCCCCATTTCTTCTGCTTAGCAAAATCCTTTTTATTTTTAAATGTTCACAATGAAGCTCCATGCTCTGATGGTTTTGAAAATAGCAATTAAAGGGCACAGTTTTGTTGCTGGGTATTTTCAATTGAATGGTTGGAACAATTGGAACAACAATAGATCTGCGGCCCTTTTTTATATATGGTCTCCCTATTTCAGGAAACCAAAATCTATTTGGGAAAATTAAGATTATACACAAGAAACAATAATTTTTCCTATGCACTCAACTTTTGATTTCTAAATCACCTCATGTAGATATTCATGTAATGTTAACTTTTTCCTTTTCTGCCTTTTTTTCATTTCTATATATTGGTAAGTGGACTCAGTTTTGTGTCTTTACATATGATTGCATTTGGCTTTAAGGGACTCTTACATGATCACTGGTGTGTGTAGTAAAGGTAAACAAGGATCTGAAATATAAATCCAGTATTGGATTTTTGTTTTGATCCAAACAAGATTGTCATGAATGACTTTTCCTCTATCAAGCTCAAGATCAAGCTATTAAACAGGAAAACTCATACCAAACTATGTTTACTCTTTAATACACCAATATGAGCTTAAACCTCAGAAATGCCACTTGTGTCTGTGCTTTGTGTGTTGAGTCTTACTTTCTCTGTTCACTGCGGTGTATGGTGCTGAACTTTGTGTTGGCAGTATTTACCTTTCCCATCAGACAGGTAGTTGTACCAGAACACAGCTGTCCCTTTGGTAGGCTTCACCCTAAGGTTACTCTTGTCACAGTTCTTTCTGGTGTCCAAAAGATCCACATCATTCTGTATAAGAGACTAAAAGACAAATTCAAACTCAGTGATACACTTAGCTTAATGTCAGGCTCAAGCACCCAATGGCCCAGTGAGTTAGCACAGATATGACAGACATGCACAATATGTACTTCTTCAAGAGCCCAGTGGGCTCTCTGCACACATTTACAGACCCACACACAACTACGCACCACTTCATCATAGGTCCTGTTGTCTGCCACAGGGAATGCGGTCTCCCCGCCTCCCTCAACAGAGTTCAGGTAGAAGAGAACTGTGATGTACCTAGGTGTGCAACATAGATTTAAATTGACACACGTGTGTGCGTGCATACCCCATAACGACACACACTCTGCAAACAAGCAAACAAATCTTTACAAGTCGGCAATGCAAAGTCACACAAATTACCATGCCCATAGTTATCACAATGGAATGTAATGAAAAGCAATGAGCCCTGACCAAACACAATTTAGCAATCACACTGGACAGACGAATGCAGACCCATTCACTGACAGATATTTGCATGTTGGTTGATCAAACCCATTCAACACTGTGGATTTCTGCAGTCTCACCTGCAAGACGTCTCAAAAGGAGTAGAAGTGTTGGCTGCGAGGCGTGTGTGTGTGCAGGCGGTTTCAGGATAGACAGGACCGCTGTCGTGATGGGCATGGTAGTGCCCTCCTTGCTCATAAAGCACCACCTGGAGAGGCTCACTTAAATCCACTAACGCAGGTGGGAGCCGAGTAAGACGAGTCACCCTTTGTTAGACAGAAGAAAAAGCAAAGACAGTTGTTATCTCATGGAAAGGTTGAGACAAATATCTCTAAATCACTTGTGTTACCCATGAAGGCACTCAGTGGAGTGCAGACTGCTGCCAAGGTTGCAGGCCTTCTTTTGTCCGAGCACACACCCATTTGGGCCATCAGTGGCGTCAGTGTTACCTTGACCCATAACCAACCTCTTTGTTGGGTTTTGTGAGATTATATGGATGCATCTTGCAACTACAGCATTGTTTGTGCTAAGCCCTGGCTGTTGCCACACCTGCCTGAGGCGGGTTGGCCTGAAAAATTAATCAGTTCTTCACCGGGTCCTGACCAATCTTCCAACCCTGTTTCATACAAATCTGTCAAGTAATATTTGAGCTATCCTGCTGACAGATGGATGGACAGACTGGCCAACAGGGGCGATCACATAACCTCATATAACCTAATTATATAACCTAAGTACAGCACACCTAATATTTGGTATTGTATAATGATAGGACACGAGAAGGTATAACTACAGCTATCAACAGTTGTGTGACCTACTCACCTTTTCTTGATGTCTTGGAGGACCTGGTGCGCTCCTTTGCCCTGGTACAGCCAGGTGTGCCTGCTGTTCCTCACCAGCTGACTTCTTTTCACCCCTTGCTGCAGCAGAAAGCGCTGGAATGCATCGCTGCTCAGAAGCCTGAACTCTTCTAGACTCAGCAAACCTGTCCAAAATGAGAGAAAGTACATACACCATGAAGCCTTGCCTTGATTAAGCCTTAGATCAACTGTATATCTTGCGATAACGGCCTAATTTAAACCTGTCATGAAATTTCCATCACACATGTCGGCCTTTTAGATCAACGAGCTTTTGAAAAGTTCAGAGCATTGAGACTGAAAATGAATTCATTTGAACACAAAAAGTTGGATCACAGCTGGAAACAAAAATAGTTGGACCTGAAGAGGGAACAGTGATGAACAAGAGTCAGCGTGTACAATTCTACAGGGAAATAGGGAGACAAGAGAGAAGGACCTTTGCTGACAGTCATAATTTTGGTTGTAGTGCTGATTATGGCACTAAAACTCTGTATATTTACACACTTGCCTCTGTTTAAAGAGCTTTCTCTAACCCCTGGGCCAATGCTTGACTGTGCTTAAATCGAAAAATCTTGCAACACACCAACAAAGCTCTAAAGCCGCTAGATCAACAAACTGAGATACATCAGTGTGTTTTTGTTTAAACTTTTCCAGTGTACTTCACCTATAAAAATCATATCAAAACATTTTCCTCTCTATCATGTAGAGAATATGAATTCAAGTATGCAAGAACACAATAAAAAATCACAGAATGACAGTAAATATGTTGAGTTTGCTCATATTTTGCAATACTTAAGGAAAGTGTCATCTCTCATAAGCAATAATAAGCATAAAGTCATCAGCAATGCACATTTTTTACATCTTCCGAACAATTTCAGGAGCAAACAATCTGTAAAATGCCAACTAATATTTTTCAAAACATATCCATTAAAAAAAAATGTGTATGAAATTAAAGCAGATTAATAATAACTCTCGAGTGAATAGTTTTTGGCTTAAACATAAAATGACAGGTTGACATCTCACCATTTCCATCCTTGTCAGCTTTGAGCCCGGCATAGATTTCTCGCAGATTCTCTGGTGTGAGCCAGATGCCGTCCCTCACCCGGGAATGAGTCAATATCTGTGGAGGACCCAGAAACCAACGCCTTAAACACCTCAGGAACAAGAACCAATGTCACACACAACAAGCCCACAGTCCACAAACTGCCATACACCTCATGGAGCTGCAGCTGTCCGTCCTGGTTGATATCAAGAAGGTTGAAGATGTCCTCTGGGCTGAGGTTTAGCTCCTCCACCAGCTCCTCCTGGCCCTCTTGCACCATTAGTTGGCTCTCCATTAGACCTTTTAGCTGTGCGAGCTGCATCACCACACGACATTCCTCCTCGGACAAAAAATCAGGAATCTCTGTAGAAAAAAAAGAATAGAAACAGACAGAGCCACAGCTATAGGGAGAAAACTTGTGGATCGAAGGGACTGTATTATTGCAGCAATTAATGGTACACAGAAGCTGGTCAACAGCCAGTTGAGCCAATAGCCTACACACACATAGTATAGTCCCCATCAATACCGCTGAACTTTTTACCCCATACCAACACTGACATAGCCTGAAGTCACCAGAAAAGGCTCCACTCTGATTTCTGAAGCCCAGAATAATAACTAAAGGGGACCAAACATTTTGTACCAGGGTATATAAGTTGTTGAATGAGCTATTATTCACACTTTGGAAAGCCTCAACTGTGTATTCTTTAAACATCAGCTTATTAAACTTACTTTTAATGGATTTTACTCTATTCTATTCTTTTCATTTATTTATTTATTTTAATTCTATTTTACCTATTTCACTTTGTGCCTTTTGTCTGTCTTCCTCTGTGCACTTTGTTATGCTTACTGCTATTTATGTTCTTC
>OMLB01042925.1:16860-28164 GCA_900302555.1 Myripristis jacobus
GGGGTAGGAGTGTGTGTGTGTGTGTGTGTGGGGTGGGGGGTGTTAAATTAGAAAGGGGAAAGGAGAGGGCCGGGAATAGGTAGGTGAGAGACTGGAGAGATGCCCCCGGCTTATTTTCCAGCACTGTAGACCTGGTGATGTCACTACACATTTCACTGGAGGATATCCCATGAGAGAGAGAGAGAGAGAGAGAGAAAGAGAGAGAGAGAGAGAGAGTGTGTAATAGAAATACAGACCCAGAGAAAGTAAAGTGAGACAGATAGGGAGAAAGAGAGACTGGGACGAGTGAGAGGGGAGGGGAAAAAGTTGGACACGGACAATCTTGCACTAACTTTTTTTCTCCCGTTTCTTTCTCCCTGGAAAAAGCCTCAAGAAAAAAAAAAGAAAAGAAAAGAAAAGAAAGAAAGAAAGTCAAAGGGAAAAATCACCGTGGATTACATTTGCACTACAGTTGCAGTGCCCTAAAACGATTTCCACTGGAGTGCCTGGGAGATATACGTCCACTTATTTCGGATTAATGTGGGTCTCAACTTTGTGGAGTTATCAATAGCTGAAGGTATGGCTTTAATGGACGAGCGCCTCGCTACCTACAAGTGGTAAAACAAAGAACAGGGAGAAACCAACAGCGTGTTATTGATGCTGGGAGCGGATAAAGCTCGGAGAAGTTTTGCTGATGGTTTGGGGAAGAAAAAAAAAAGCGGAATTGCTGTAGGGTAAACGAGAGCTGTGGACAACGGGGCTGCGGTTTCTAAAATCTATATAGTGATTGTAGCCCCACTGAAGTTTATGGTGCAACAGGCGGATATCATAGGAGTATTATAAGGATATTATAGGAGGCAGAAAACTACCACAACTAACTTTTCTGTCTCAAAAACGCACCGTTGAGCTCGTTTAATTCCCAGTAGGGATATCTAGGGATTTCTGAAGGATATTAAAATGATGGGAGATAATATATAAATAAAATTAAATCAAATAAATACCGTAATAAAGCCATGGGGATCATTAAAATTTCGACTCTTGACCAGGCTTGACTATCTGGACTATCCCAAAGTCCTCACTGGGATGTTTTAGGAATAGTGCAGTGATGTATTTAGGGGTGGAGATGGTTGCAACAGACTTTTAACATAACTAGTTTGGATAGTTAGTGGGAAAATAATGCTGATTTTTCTACTTAACATCCAAGCCAGGCCAACCGCAGGACTGATTTGTTTTATGACCCAGATTTGCTATAGTTAAACTTTTTTCAGCGTTTCAAAGTCAGCAGTAAAACTTGGCATTTGTGCAAGGCAATCTTCTTGACCAGTCGGCGGTGATGTCATTGGTTGTGCACACATGGAAGGGTTTAGTAAATCAGTGCTTTGCAAAACCTTGCATCCAAACTTTGTGCCAGTTCTGGATCTGCTTCATGTGAGTCACTCCACTGACTGAGGATCTGTGTCTTAAGCGTAAATGTCTTTCACCACCTTGGAAGAGGAGCGCTGAGAGTGAATGGCCAAAGTCCCATCTGCTTTTGCCATCAGTCAGGCTTCCCATGTCTGCTGCTGGCTGGGGGGATGCTGCCAAAAAAAAAAAAAAAAAAACATCCGTCTTGGAGGCTGTTGTGCTTTTGGAGAGGCTTTGATGTGGTTTGGTAGGCCAGGGACACACTGGGGATGGAGGCCTCCCAGAGGTCTTCGCCAGTGTTCCCGGGGTCCCCCAGCAAAATGGGGAATGGTTCGATTTCACTTTTTTTTTTTTTTTTCATTCTCTGTGTAAGAATGACTTTTCGCATCAGAAGTTTTAGTCTCTCCACTGTTATTTCCCCTTCCATTGTGTAGGCAGGCAACAAAAATCTTTTCAAGTGGGGTCCCTAGGACAAAACATTTATCAAACAGAGGTCAGTCGTCTGAAGTGTATTGATCAAGGGGCTCTTGACATGAAAAAGTTTGGGAACTGTCTGAGAGCTTGCCTGTGCCTTGTGGATGCTTTTTTTTTTGAGTGACATTTTTTTTTTTACTACCTCCACAGAGCCCAGGGGAACTAACTCTGTGACTCTATTGACTGATTAATTGATGCCCTTGAATTTAACTAGACTTGTTTAGAATTACTGTCCTTGCGCCCTGCAGTCTTCACGTACAGTGTTCATCTGTAAGCCTTGTAGTGTCTGTTTTGCATACTGGCTCTAATTTCAGTCTGTGATGTGGGCCTACAGCAAAATTTATCACCGATTTTCTTCTTTTTTTTTTTTTTTTTTTGCTTATCCAAGGCAACAGTGAAGTGAACATTAGCTGGTTATCAGAAATGTAAAGTCAAGCTGAAGAGAATCAGCGGGTTGTCTGCTAGCCGAAGGCTGACTCAACGATATACAAGCGGAGCACGGGCCGAGGGCCAACCGGTTCACGTCATCAGTGTAGGCCTCGGCTCACGTCACTGCTTCATGCGAGTGAGCCAAAAGTGCCCATGGAATTAGAAGTTTGAGCCAGCCCGGAGCAGATGCAATCTTTTTTTCCAGCAACACCCCGTACTTTTTTGCACAGCGCTGCAATTGTGAACCACTTTCTCATTCACAAATATTAAGGGCCTTGAACACTTCCCTGGCTGCAAGAGTAGTCAGAACTTGCCTCAGTCTCTTTTACTGTAAGTGTCAGGCTGTTTGGATATTGTCTCCATTGGTTTCCAAGTTTGTGCTGCTCCAGGTCAGTGGATACCTGCAGTGTCTGTCGTGGCCTGGAGGCATCTTTAGTTACTTTTATTCATTCTGCATTCCCTGTTGTAACAGGCCTGCAATGCTCTCCGTCTTGGGCTGGATTTCACAGGAAGCTCCATAGCTGATGCTGCGTTTCTGTGTATGTGCGCTTATGTGTGTTGCTGCATTTGTGGCATCTTGGATTTATCGTAAATACAAGCTTCCAACTGTGGGGAAAAAAAAAAAAAATGGCTGTGAACAAAACACTCCCATCCCACCTGGCGTCAAGAAATGCAGAAATGTATCATCGCTGGCAGCAAACATGGCAGCGAATCCACTGGTGTTGGCAGTCTAGACTAATAAAAACCAGTGTTATCAGCTATATTCTCACCAATACAGTCATCTCTGTTCACAAAAGCGAACACTATTTGCTGCAGTTTGTTTACAGTCGACTAGGGCTGCACAATTAATCATTTATTGTCATCTGTAATAATACAGAATTATACAGAATAACCAGGACTCCATCTGTTTAGTCAGATTGTGGGAATATAATGTACATACGCGTAAGCTATTTATTTTCTGGGTCTAATTAAACAATGTGTGGAACCAGAGACATTAGAGCGTGCTAATATCCGACAATATTTATCATGAGTCACTGCTATCCCAATATTAAACATTATCGCATATTTTGCTTCATATGCAGCTCCACATTTGACCCAACAATAGATAGTCATCTTGGATGTGAGTCTTCCACACGCATGAATGTTTCCACTTATTCTGATATGACAGAAATTTGGTGTGTGTGTGTGCATTGTGCTTGTGTGCATAAATATCTACCTGTGTGTTCTATCTGTTTGGTCGTGTCTTTGTGTCCGCCTCCCTGCTGGCATCTCTTCATGCCAGTCTACACCTTTCGCTCGCTATTGCATATTGCGTTGTGTGTGTCAGTGCATGTATGTGAATCAGTGTATGCATGCCTGTCTGTCTGTCTGCGTGTCTCTCTGTGGGTGTTAGCATCCCCATGCTATCTCTCTATGTGTGCATGTGGCTGCATGTTAGTCAACTCTTAGTGCTTTTTCTCACAGGTTTTCTGCAGAGAGGCGAGGTCCCCTGAGGATTCATTATGGGTCACAAGCCCACAGGCCGAGCGGGAGGTTGTTTTCAAAAAGCCCAGCACCAAATCTACTCCCCCGTGTGTGTGTGTGTGTGTGTGTGTGTGTGTTTGTGTTTGTGTTTGCTGGAGGAGAGGGGGCGCAGATACCCAAGCACTGGGCTGTCTATCAATCTGCTAGCTGCAGTTGGCTGTGGGAGACAGCTGGAAGCAGCGAACCCTCAAATGTTACGTGATTGACACATTTACACTGGGTTCTCCCATTTTTAGCGAATGCAAAGTTGTCTAAACAGTGGGCCACTGGTGTGCTGTCATTTAATTATCCATGTCTGGGTGGCTAATGAGTAATTCTTTAGTCAGGCTGCAAAGAGGACATGTTTCAGCGAACTATGTCACCTCCTGCTCCTCTCAACAGGCATGTAGCGTGTGGCGGCTGCTGTTCCATCTGTAAGGAATGGCAATGATGATGAAATGTGTGACAGCAAAAATTGGAAAACTCTCCGCACAAATTGCCTCCACTATAGGACTATAATGTAGCACTATGGCGCAATAATATAAGTGCACTTTTGTCTATATGCTATGAAAAGTAAATCTTTCACAGCACTAGGGATAGAAGATAAGCAATAGGTCTGCTTCCAGAACCAAAATGACTCCCAGAGCCGCTCTGTCTTCTGGGGTAACACAGCATTGTTGTCAAGAGAATCCAAGCCGACTGTAAGAATGAGGGCTCAGCTGTGATTGTAGATGCTGGTCACCACTTGTCCACCAGTGCTTGTCTTTAGGCTTTTAGTACTGGAAGATTTTCAGATCTGTCATTGTTTTCCTTCCTGTGTTGGCTCCATAGCGGCTGACCTGATGCTCACAGGCCTGCTTATTGGGCTCCGGGCCAGACCAGCGGCCTAGCCCCACGCTGCCTTTATCTGCTATAGCCAGCTGGGTGGCCGGGAAACTGTGGACCAAGTGCAGAGAGAAAGAGAGAGAGACAGTGAGAGGAAGAGAGACAGCCACTCTGACACATAATAGGAAGCCTATTAAATTGTTTTGGATTATGGCCAGATAATCATAACAATGAGCTGTAACTTTTCCTTTAGCCTGTGTTCCGTGGACTGTGATGCATTATGCGGCGCGAGCCATACTGTTTGAACTTTCTTATTATTGTGATCATGTGGCATGAAGCCTATAATAATGGCTGCAGCTTTAGACTGCTCAAACACAGCCTTCGAACGCTTTGATTAACCTCTCACCCTTCCAGCCTCTGGAAAAAAAACAAAAAACTTTTACTTCTCATATTTTCTTTCTCCTTTCAGCTACTTTTTGCACAAATCTAAAAAAAACTTGCCAGCTTGCCAACACTTGCATACAAACAACTGACAAATGGTGACAAATGCATGAAGACACAGTCAGTCAAGCACATCCACATCTTTAAACTTAGATGGCCCTGGTTGTGTTGTTGTACATTTTTTAAAAGGCTCCAGGCAACTTGACTTTTTCACCCCTTACAAGGAAACAAGGAGGCCACTAGACCTTGATAAAAGATAGACTCAGCAGTGGCTTTAAATATTCAGTGGTCATCTGCGCTCAATTCAACAGGCCAGATATGTAAATCACCGCAAAAGTGAATGCATCATTCACAATGTAGAGCATGTCAAGGCATCCTTGCGGTTTTTGTGCATAATTTGAAACATTCGCCCCCACTCCGCTGCCTGTCAACAGCAGCAGCGGCAGAGCCCAGCCCTGTAGGCAGTCAGGTCAGGCTAGATGGTATTCACACTGTGTCCTTGGCCGGGGCAGGAGCGCCACATTGTGCGCCCCCAAGGGAGCATGGGGGTCATTTCTCCTGCCAGACAGGACAGGTGTGTGTACAGAGACACAGTCTGCTTTCCTGCCTGCTTGCCTTGAGGGCCCTGCTGTACCTGTAAACACCGCAGAGTTATGGGGTCCACACACATGCTGAGGGCACGTCGAGGTCAGCCGGGGTGTGTTTATGCGAGTGAGAGCCGGGTGTGTGTTTACGTGTCTGCATGCATGTTTGTGTGTGGGAGACTGGTTTGCAGAAGGGGAAGGGGGCTGTGAAGGCTGAATATAGCAATTATTTAGACACGGCTTGTACTTGTGTGCGCATGAGTCTCTGTGTTTGTGTGTACGTGTGTGTGTGTGTGCTTGTTGTTGGGCCACGTGGAAGCATCTGGTGCAACAGAGCCATGGCTCCAGGAGAATAGTCTCCAGATGTGTTTGTGTGTTTTGGCCTGACTGTCTGTTTGACTTTATACCAACCAGCCTGCATGTAAATCATTGTACTTTTATGTGTGCGCACTGCTTTAGCAACTTTGTTTATGTGTATCTGTTTGCAGCAGTGTGTGTGCTCTCTCTTTTTTGTCTTTGTGAATGGCTTTGTCTGCTTTGTTGTGTGTGTGTGTGTGTGTGTGTGTGCGCGCATGATGGCAGCCCAGTCAAAGGCCACCCAGATGGACAGGATAATGATTATGATCAGGCTTTATAGAGTTACACTTCTTAATGAGGGACGTTCTGGTTAATTCATATGCCACTAACAAAGCCCGCATCTTACCTCATAATTAGCACATCAACTGTGACTGACTCATAAATATACATCAATGTCTAATCAGTAGTCAAGCATAATGTGCAGCTGTCGGCAGAGTGAGCGCGGTGGGTGGCGCACTCAGAGAATGCATGAAATATCTGACTTTTCTGACTTTCCTGTTTTATGTTCCTCTCTGTGTCCGTCAGCTGGTGGTTGAGGTGAGGCGCGTTCGGAGGAGTGGAACCATGTGGCTTCTCTGCTCCGCTCTGACTCTGCTGGCCCTTGGCCTCGGATCATGTGACACAGAGATGTCAGCGCAAGGTGAGACCTTCACTTCCCTGTTGGTGCCGAGTTGATGCAAGCCGCCCACCACACTGCAAACATTTCCAAGTCGCCCAGCATCATGCTCAGTCTTTGGTCATGTTGTTGTTGTTGTTGTTGCTGTTGTGTGAAGCAAATGAAAAATGCAGCCAACTTCCAGTTAAATGTGATGCAGCGTCACCTGTTCCATGTTTTTAGGATCAATTGCCAGTTTCTTGAGACAAGAGTTAGGTCAATCAAAATGGCTGTCAGAATTCAGTGAGTGAAACTTTACTTTCACTTCTTTGCCAGTAAAAGTATCTCACTCCACTGGCACTTGTAATAAAAGATGCACAATGCAAAATTAGGGATTACAGTTTTTTTCAATCGCTTTACCTCCTCTGTCAACTCAGAAACCATGGTATCAAAACAGTTAATATATTGGCCTAATGAGAGGCGCTCTTCCCAAAATAACACATTTTGTTTGCAAAAGGCTCTTACCATGACAAAATATTTGAAACATGCAGCAAAAGCACATTTTGTCACCGCCCAATACAACTTGCAGTCAAGCGAGTTAATCCAGCCACTCACTTCATACTCAACACCAAAATGCAACATACCCTTTTCAGGTTCAACCTTACTTTTTCTTGTGGGTATTGCAGTCATATTTTTTGGACAATTTCCATAGTTACATATTGTAAAGCAAGTAGCAAAAGCCAATATTTCCCTCAAACAACTCAACTTATGCCCAAATGAATGGATTCCTTCAATCAGCTCTACTGTACTGTAACACAGCTGACAACAGAGTACAAAATACAGCTATCAGTTTGAACGAGGTTCTCCTGTGTGCTACACATTCAAATGTGAGCTTACAGTAAAGAATTGCATCCAAACTCAGAAAGACTTTGAAGTGAAATTTTACTGTATTGATGGCAAAAACTGAAATACTGTAACTCACATACAGTATTACATAGAAAAACTCAAAGGAGTTGAAAAAAAAATACAGAATACAATTTATAGGCCCCTTTTTTGTAAGTGCATACTGATGGATTGGTGAATGGTGATTTGTGGAAAGGGTAGTGATGCAGGAGCACTAGTGGTTTCACAGTGATGCAGGTCATTTCTATCAGCTGTGAGCAGATGTTTTGCTTTTGACTACCATAGTGAAGTCAGTGGAGTCAGGGCCATGTAAATGACGCATGTGAGAAGGGTTGTGTGAAAGAGCGTGAAAAATGTGTGAATCCAATGAAAAGGTATGAACAAATTTGCAACAGAAAACTTCTGCTGTGGTTTGGAGGTGAAGATGATGTCAAAGTGGATCCCAGTTTCATTAGACTGGAAAAAGCGATTGGAAAAAAAACTGTAAAGTCAGTACCATTTAGACTCAAAGCACATAAGCAGTTACCAGCAAATAAATCAGTCACAACAAATCAAGCTTAAACAGTGTTTAAACAAATCATCTCCTCAGTTGACCATTTTGCACGGTGCAGGTTCAATAAAAAGATTAAAAAAGATAAAAAAGACTTGATTACCTGAGACTCATTTTAAATAACTATTTGAGATGGCCATTTCTTTCAGTGTGTGTGCACGCACAGGGAGTCTCATGCAGAGTGCACAAATTTAAGGGTTTTACTTACCCCTAGGAGATGCTTTGCAAACCATGTGTAGCAAAACCAAAAAGAAGTTGCTGGAAGAAAAAAAACAACAACAAAAAAAACAAAAGCTGTTGTGGGCCCAATACGAAAGGTCAAGTAAACAGAACAGAACTCAAAAATAACGAGCAACACGACTGCAACTGAACAGAACAAACTGACCCCCGAAACAAATGACACTCTGGGGAGCATTTATTTACACTGGCGAGGGAAACCAAGACAGACGCACAGAAGCAAAATACAAGCACGGCAGTCCTGACATTTACATTTAGCATTTAACAGTCAGCATAAAGCACTTGGAAATTCTGTTAAGTTTACATCATTTTCCAACATAACGAATGGAAAAGGCATCTATATTTGAGAGATTACCAAAATAAAATTCCGCCCTCCTCCTATGACGTGGTGATAATTGCCATCTTCTGGTATTTCAGTCTTGACACTTTGGTAAACTTCAAACTAAATTCACTCAAATTGGCAAACAATGTAGTATCAAAATGCAGATTAAGTTGTGAGTGTGAGGTAGGATACAAAGCTATGTGTCGTGCATGTGTGTAATCCCAGTATAATAAAATAAAAGGCCGAGGAGGGTAGGAGGTGGAGTGTGTAGTTCCAAATTGCCCTTCCATTTGTCAGATGTGTGGTGCGTTCAGGTGGACCTCATCAACTCGTAAAATCCTGAGTTTGCAGCTGGAAATTTTCAGTCAAACTGAAGTCGTAAATAGGAGTCGTAAACTCCCAGGGTAAAGTTCCATGGTACCCAGATTTACAAGTTGTGACGCATCACCTAGACACAATGTGGGCAGCTTTAACATGAAGTAACAGGGCAGTGGGAAATAATCCCCGTACAACTTGTTTTTTTAGATCATAATGTGTGTAACAATGGCTGATCATAGCAACAGTGATCAAAATAGTTTACTCCTGGTGCTCATTGCTTACATCTTTCAGTGGATGATGTCATCGGTCGAGCTTCTGAACACGCATTAAATACATTATTTCATTTTACAATTACATTTTTCAGAGTTTATGAGGGTTGCCTGAACGCTACAAGTCCACAATTAACTAATCATCCTTGTCTCATTCATTTACACTGGAAGCGGAGGCAGCGTATGCTTTAATGTTTATTAATCCGACATATATCCACCATTAATCCTGCCCACCACTAGAGCTGATACATTTCACTGAAGCTGCGAATTAAAACTTGGGAGGCAAACTGCAGCAGACAACCAATTCCTCTCAGCCAACTGCTTGTCAGGATAGCCACTTCGTCCTCTGTTTGATGGCTGGAAAGAGCGAAGCTTTACAATCAATTTCTGTTGGGACAAGAGCAATAGTGCAGCCGGGTTACATGCACTAAAAAGCCTCTTCAATTTTTCAAGCTGCAGCTGTATGCTTGACCAGCCTGTCACACCTCAGATCCCATCTGAGTCTGATGGAACCATGTCTGTGCCATTGTCGAGCGCTGAGGCTGGATGTATGTGTGTGTGCGTGGTGTGTGTGTGTGTGCATGTGTGTGTGTGTGTGGTGAGCCCAAGGCTATGATGGGAATGAAGTGTAATTGCAGCCCATGCTTGTTTGATGCTGGTGGCTGTTGGTAGCAGAGCGGTTAGGCTGTGGCAGAGAGGGCTGTGTGTTTACCATGTGCGGTTGTGTTCCTCTTCAAAGGCCATCAATCAAAACGAGTTTCTGTCTGCATGTTTGAGATACAGTTTTGTGTGTGTGTGTGTGTGTGTGTGTGTGTGTGTCAATGAGAAACTGCAAAAAAAAAAGGTGTGCAGTGTGCATATATGCTCTAAGTGCATGTTTTTGAGTGTGTGGATGTGGGTTTCTGAGGTATGTGAAGGTGTGTGTGTGAGTGAATGGGTACACGTGTAGCTGTAGGTTTGTCTTTGTGTCAGTGTGTGTGTGTGTGTGTGCACCTGAGAGAGTGAGAGTCACAATGTATGTGCATATCACAAACACAGTGGCTGTGTGATGTGTTTCTATTTGTAGCGAGGTGTTTGCGTGTGACAGAGACAGCAACAGACAAAAAATAAATCAGGAGAGAGAGGTGAAGAGAAATCTCTTTTTGTGCACACACACACAGACACACACACACACATAAATATACACATAGATAGATATATAGATAGAGATAGTGTTACAGATATAGATATGTGTGTGTATTTTTTTCTTCTTTCTTCTTAACTGTCATACTGTCTCTGAGCTCTAAGGGACCAGCTCTCTGATTTCACTTGTGGGGGTCGACCAATACCCCATAGCTTGTGGAGACAGATCTGGGATGGGTAGGTGGGGATGGGGGTGTGTATAGGGGGCGCTCCCCCCTGGGAGACCCCAGTCTGAGAGCTTCAGACAAGTCTGAGTCAGCTTGCAGCTCCCATGAGACTCCTCCCCTAGCGGCTGTAAAAAAAGTGCTTTCTCAAGTAGACCTAACACTTTGTCACAGCAAGCTCTGCACACACACACACACACACACACACACGCGTACACAGTCATTATTCCCCGACTCATCTGAATCTCTCCTTGCTGGTAATTTGCTGACATTACAGCAGGAAAGCAGGTTTAAGTAAAACTACTGTGGAGGAGTGGAGTTGGGGGATTGCAGTGGAGCTTTGCAGTGTATCAGCCAAAGAAACCAGTCTCTGTGGTGTTGAACTAAACTGTTGAAATTCCTTGTTTTTTTGGAAAGTGTTGATATTGCACACCAGAGCAAACCTGATAACTTTCAACTGAATTTTACAATTGAACAAACGTGTTTACACTAAAGCTCTGTGGAACAGTAACGTAATGGATTTACAGTATTTGCTGTTTTGTTTTGATTATGTTTTTCCCCCTGTCTGCGTCGAGGCTATAGCCGTGGTCGTAAACAGTTGTAATAATGATAACTTTATTTGCGCAGAAGAAAAGCTAAAGGAAAAAAAGATGATGACAGCAGCAAAAAAACATATTGGTAGGAGTGGCGTACTGGCCCTGTTTAGCGTGAGGAGTAACAGGGTCAGGGTGGGTGGGATACAGTTCCTTTCCATTAACAGGGGACTGG
>OMLB01042928.1:0-23310 GCA_900302555.1 Myripristis jacobus
GACCACATAGGCGTAATTTATGGGGGGGATGGGTGGGTTGCAACCCACCCAATAATCCAAACCAGCCACCACAACCCCCCCAATATCATATTATAATTATTTATAATGATTGTTAAGTATTATAAACACAACAATGTGTTAGATTTTCTCAATTTAGCAGTAAAAAACAGTAACGTTTGCCCCAACAATTTCAAATTGCTGGTTGGGCAAAAGAATGAAAATGCCTTCCCAACTGGAGGTACGATACTGCTAGGGCTCCAGTGCCACCACTCACGAGTCCAATAATGTTAACTGAACGAAGGTCCTACTTTCTGCTGTGCTGTGTCTTAGCTATAATGCAAGCTAGCCAGATAGCCAGATTCACCACTCAGAAGAGCTTTTGACCTGCGTCCACGCACCAAATACAAAAAACGTGCGTCTTGTGGAGAAGAAGCGATGTTTTTCTGCAATTCCAGTTTGAATTTGGAATTTCAGAGGCAATACACACTAATGGCAGAATGTTCAGAGTGCCAGAGTGAGTGACATCACAGCTAGAGTGCAGCAGCCCTGGAAAATCGTCTAAAAATTTTGTCTTTTACTTGCTCTCCTAGCCACAATTTTCACTCCACATGCATAATTCTTTGGAAAAGTAGTAGGAAATATAGTTCTGCTTTGTAAAATGTAAATTATAGCAGCTTATACTTTTTAAACGCTGACACTTAGCAAGGCAGGAGTGCCAGCTCTCTCCCTCCCATTATACCTTGAACCCAAAATCTGGGGAGAGAAGAAGAAACACACACTTTTTAAAATTGCTCTAGGGTGTGCATTTTTGGGAGTTGGAAAATAATTTTGAGACAAAAAAAGCCCAAAGCCTTATCTTTCTCATGATACCTTTTATTTTCCACTCGGACTTACTGTCCTTGAGAAAAAAGCATTTGTTTGACCACTACTTTTAGGTGACTCTTTCCACTGTTACTCATGCTGTGTGCTTTATAGTGCCTCATTTCTAATTTGAGCCACATAAGCCCAATAAACCAATAATAATAATAACCAACAACACCTAACCCTAACCCAATATGAAACCAAGCTCACACAACATTCAAATTTATACTGCTGACTAGTTTGCCCACAACAGGTAAGTCCTGTGATTTTCAGATTGATATCTTTTAAATTGACCATTCCAGCAGGGGGAACGCATCCTGACAGCTTGGAGTAGTACTGTCAGATAGTGTTCCCCCTCTGTTCAATATGAAGCCATGCTCAAAAAACTCTCAAATTTATACTGCTGACTAGTTTGCCCACAACAGGTATGTCCTGTGATTTTCAGATTGATATCTTTAAAACTGACCATTACAGCAGGGGGAACGCATCCTGACAGCTTGGAGTACTACTGTTAGATACTGTTCCCCCTCTGTTCAATATGAAGCCAGGCTCACACAACTCTCAAATTCATACTGCTGACTTTTTTGCCCACAACAGGTAAGTCCTGTAATTTTCAGCTTGATATCATTAGAACTGACCAGGCCCAGGGACTATTTTCTAGCAGAAAGACTGTTTCACACCCAGTGTCAAGTCATCAAAATACAACAGTGCCGCTGCTTTTAGGAAAATTAATGTGGAAGACTTTATTATGGTGCTGGAATACTGGTGTGGAGAAAGTCTGAAGTCTTGGAGAGAGCATCAACTGCTTGCCTCAGGAAAAGAATACCAAAAAAATCTTCAAGTATATAAATTTTGTTGATATTACACCTAAACTGCTCTAAACCAACCACTGAAATGGTCCTTAAGTTATTATTTTTTCCTCCTTGGTGTTTCATGAGCTGTGTGTATTAAAAAGAATAATGACTTTTATTCTTTGCTCAAAAGACTTAAATGATTCCTCTTCTCTGTAAGTGTTCACACACACACACATAGACACCTACACACGCAGTTTGGAGAGGATCATTAGTTAGATGTATGCATATTAGGTAAATATAGGCAAGTCATTATTTTGAACCGACAAGTGCCCACTTTAAAAGTATTTTTTCAGCTGTAAGTGCAACATAAAATGTTGAGCCTCTTCCCAGCTCTGCCCTCTCAGTGAGAAGGGTCAATTAGTTTAGTTGTTGCTTCTGCTGTCAGAACAGATCAACAAAATACTGACCACATATTTGACATAGCCTCCACAGTGATTCTTGAGCCGAATGTAAATGTAATCCTGAAACCTGCAGGTTGTGTGTGCGCTGCCTGGCAAGGGACAAAATCCTATCATGTGATTGGACTGGATTTGAACTAGCAGGCCAAGTAAACAAATTAGATTTTCTGATCACACTGGATAGTTTGGCAGTATTGTCTATTAGATTTATATGTTCGGCAGATGGATGCTGGAACGGTTTGCATTCAGCCCATATGTCCCCTGGTTCTCATCATCAGAGCTGAGATCACTTCATCGACAACTCAAAAGACTTAAGTCAGAGCTTAAGATAAGCCAAAATTATAAGAACTGAACTGTGCAACATCGTTCAGTGAGACATTAGTGTGAAATTTACAGTGAATGTGAGAAAGGCATTCTGCTTGGTTTCCACTTCATGGTCTAAACTTACCAAAGCTGATCAAAGGCCTTATTAAATTATGATATTATTATCAATTATAACATATATTTGATTTTGTTTGTACTGATTTGCATGCATTTTCACATACATTTAGACGTGGATGTAAAGGGTGAATTGTAAACTGCAGACCTCAGCACACTGCCAGTTCAGGTGAGAGGTTTTGATCCAAAATGCTAAAAAATGGTCCAAAACAGTCTCACATAAATGAAATGGATTCTTACATAAAAAAATATTGTAATGCAAAATTGGGTAAATTGGTCCATATTTCTGCAGAATTCTGCAGCATGATTTTCAATCTCCAAGAAAAATGCCAACAAATGCATCCATAGCTGAATTCCATTAATTATAGATATACAAATAAGATGTCTAATAGTTGGAATGCATTTCAGCATCAGTCCCAGAGAAGCCTTACATTTCAGAGCAGCTCAGTCCCAAGCACTGAACCCTGAAGTTTAGAAGACAGGAGGATAGGAAGCATCGACAGATCCTCTCCAGGTCCAGGCTCGGTGACCACAGTCTGGTCATAGAAACAGGCAGACAGAAGAAAACCTGGGAAAACCCTCATTTATCAACCACGATGCACAGGTAAGTGCTTAAACTATACATATGATTCCATGCAAAGTATGCAGATATTTATCAGTTTGTTGTTATGCTTGAGAGTGAGCATAAATTTAAGCACAGCTCTGACAGTGTGTACACACAGCAACTTGTGGTAAAATAGGAGAACTGCTAATGAAATACCATCCACAATGGAGAGGGGGACTAAGTCAGCAAACTGTAAAGAAAACTCCACTAATTGGAGAGGGCATAATGCACTAAATTAGCAAACTGTGAAGAAAAAAGGATGACTGGACATTAACAGTCTGTGTATTCACTTCTGACATAGTTACAATCTGACATATAGGCTACTAAAAGTTTTTTGGTGTGGAATTTGTTCATAAATCTGTGTTAGATGACTGAGTAGGCTTCATCACAGTTTTGTTTATTTTAGTGTGGCAATTAAGCTGGTGATTGAGGCTGCCTTTTTTAATTTCAGCAACTGTTCTGCAGAATTTACAGCTTCTTCTACCTGTTCCCACGCTGCTTTTTTCTTTCGCTGGACAAGCCGGTGCTGAGAGTGCTAAAAACAATATTTTGTTTCATTGTCTGTGAAGTTCTTTTTCTTTCTGCTTGACTTCTCCATGTTGGATCTGGTCAGTGGTGTTCTCTTGCAGTATTTAGAGGGATTGTTTGTGGCATTTGTCTTTCTATGACAAAATATGGAAGCAATAGTAAAAAGTATTTGAGTACATTTGTCATAAAACCTAAATGTTTTGTTTTTGCCTTCTGTAAATCTGTGTTTGAGTCAGTATTTCCAGTATATAGGCCATATTTACTCTGAGTGTGGGGATCCATCTAATAGAAGGAGAGCTCTCTGGCCTTCTGCTATGAATCTACCAAGTTTACAGCTGAACAGTCCCAAACAGACTGCCTTGTTTTTCACCTTTTTTCTTTTTTTGTTAAGCGGGTGTATGTAAATATGGACCAATTTACCCAATTTTGCAGTGAAATATTTTTATACAAGAATCCATTTCATTTCTGTAAGACCATAGGGATGCTAAAAAACAAAACAAAACAAAACAAAAAAAAAAACATTGTTGTATTTTGTTCTATCTCAAAGTTTTTGGATCCTTCCCACTACTCTAATAGTCACAGCGAGCATTTAGGATGACGAACCCTCACAATGTTCATATGGCTGTGACATGACTGCCTTTTTCCATTACTGTTTCACATCATGGCACCAGCTACCAGGTGATACATTGCACTGGCAGTACAATGATCAACGCACAGCCGTAACTATTTACTGGCCTCTGGCTGGACCAGCCTGCCGGTCGTCCCCTCTCCTCTCCTCTCTTTGCCTCAGTAGTTTTTTGTTTTGTCCTCTCCCCAGCCCGTGGTAAAGAGGACACACATGTACAGATAAAAGCCCGTGGTGGATGAGGGATCCAAGAGACAAGCAACATAGAGGGATGGACGCAGGTTTTTGGAAGATAGCCAGCACAAAAAATGGACTTAAATTTGTAAATTAATCAATATCTACCTTTTTCCCCCACAAAAATGCATATATTTTCCTAAAGAGTTTTTCCTAAAGAGCCACTGATGCCCTAATGACTCTTAGCCCTTTATGTATTTTACCTTGAACAAGCATCAGGATGTTGCCGAATGTCTACATGTTTGGAGGCACAAGAGAAAATTCAGTGATTCAGAGGTTTTACACACTACATGAATAGCACTGTTTATCACTTAATCAACCCAAGTTGCTAAACTAAAATGTGCTTTCATTCAACTAAGATGGGTCGCTTTTTTTTTTACACACAATATTGGTACTGAAAAAAATCCCGGTCCTGAAATGTGCTGTGCTTTTTCTGGTGAGGACACTGAAATCATGGAATCTGTCAAAAATCATACTCAGTGTGGTTATGCAAACAAACCGTGACGAATCCACCAGAGGAAGACCTGCGTATTGCCAAAGGCTCTTTAATTCCTCAGTGATCCTCTGAAGTCCACTGCTGAGCTGCTCCAGCTCGTTTTCCTTTTCCTGAACATGGTAAGTCTGCCTCTTCAAGTGCTTTTAAATTCTCTAATGGGAGCGAAACAACAGTTGGCCTTGTCAAAACTTCAGCTACAGTTCAGCTGATGAGTCAAACTGGTACTGGATGGGGACGTGGTTGGTGTGAGAGAGGTGCCATGTAAGGCTCTTCACTGGGCTGTGCAAGTACCTGAGACACATTCATGAGGGGAAAGACTTTTTTTGTGGTTTACATAGTGGGTATATGGAGTAATTCTGGTCAATTATCTCTCTCTTTGTCTCCCTCTGTATTTGGTTACGTAATGTGTACTGTAAGACTGCTCAGTGTTAGCACAGACTGTTCAAAATCTGATGTACTGTTCTTGTCCTAACTTAGAGATGTACTGCTGTGTGTGTGTAAGTGTATCTGTGTGTCTATGTGTGTGTGTGTGTCCTTTCAGGGGGCTGCTGATGCGTCACATAGGAGCCTCGTCTTCTAAAAATTACATTCTCCCAACTGATACAATACAATACCAATACAACTGAACTCCTTTCTCACTTATTTTTCGAGGGGAATGTATTTTGGTAATTGTATTACGTTTAGGATGTGGGTGTGTCAAACAACCGACTTTCATCCAGGCGACAAACGTTTGAGTCCTGCATGAAGCGACAGTGATGTTGGAGCATTACATACAGTATGCTACCTTATATTACCATAACCAAATGTTTTTTATGCCTAAACTTAACCTTTCCCTAACCTCAATATACAGATTTTTTATGCATTATCTTAACATAACCTTAACCAAGAGATTTTGGTGGCTACAGGAACAAAACTGGCTAAAATGCCGCCCGTCATAATACACAAAAAATGTTGATCAGAAACAAAAGTAATCCATGACAAAATTCATTTCCCCATAAACATAATTAAGAATACAGTTTAGTTGAATGAGAATGTCATTTGGGTTGCAGATAGGAGACACTGGCCACAGGATCTTATTTATTGCGGGGAAACTCGGTGTGGCAGCCCTTTGCATGGTTGCAGCTGGAAAAATGAAAGCTAGACTTCACAGAAACAATCTGAGCGCGACGGGGGGGGTTGAGGAATACGTACACGTTGCATGGCAAATTGTGATTTCACTGATAAAGATTTAATGCACATCTCGTTCGAGAGGAATACATAAAAGGCAGTGTCAGACATACATGCAAAAGGTGCAACAGGCAAATATACAAACCATAATGTAACCGTTGTTTCATTGTCAAGAAAATACAGCTGTCATTTGTTTGGAGTATTCATAGTTATATAAAAAAATAATAACAAGTGGAGGAAGACACAGAAGTGACACTTTATATCTGTCATTCAGTATTTCAGTAATCTTTCCAGGCATAACTCAAGTGTTACAATAGCACGTCGTGTAAAAAATAAATATTGACTTCATATTAAAAAAAAAAAAAAAATCAAAGATAGAATCAAATGTTATTAAACCAACACTCTAATGCTAAAAATTCCTATGATTCTTTACACAAGATTATTTATTATCTATGCTCAAAACTATTTATCTTACATTCAGAAAGGTTAATACTTTTGTTACTCATCTTCAGAAACACACTGTGTGTAATTGCTGAAATGTACAGCAGGGTAACACATTTCCACTGACAGCTTCCATCCTGGCATTTGCTCTCTAAATGGTAAATATCATCTCATTGTGCTTTATTTCAACGACAGTAACAGCTCTTGGTTCTCTAGATAGATAGATAGATAGATAGATAGATAGATAGATAGATAGATAGATACAAACTTCTATGGAAGGATGGCAGGACCGTGGCTTTGAATGACAAAAGAACGAAGACAGAAGACAGATGGAGAATAGAGGCACAGAGAGCTAAACAGATGGAAGGAAGGAAAGAGAGCAAGAAAGAAAGAAGCGTTTCTACACACAGATTAAGTATAGCCCTCTCCAGCGAAGACGTCAGGGCTAAAACACATAACCAGCAGCCACATACATTCGCTGTATATCCTCCAGACGTGGCCTAACAGCGGAGCTATTTACACAGCTGCCTGCAGATGCGTTTCGTTGCAAGGAAAATACCCCAAAACAATTGCTCACTTTTGGCTTCAAAGTTGGCCCCGGAGGTTTGGAAACTAGGCCAAGATGGCAGCGTGACGGGAGAGCGAGCGCTCGCATCGTTACTTGTAGACAACTTTGACATTCATATGATCCGACAGTCACTTCAAACACCGTGGAATCAACGCTGCACGACTAAGAGGGTGAAGTCAGCTTCATGCTACATTTGCAGGAGATGGCAGGGGACTTATCTGAAGCACACTTGAGGGTGGCAGTGGATGTAGTGTTGGCTTGCCAGCAGCTGGGGTCAAACAGAACGAGTGTGTGTGAATGTGTCACTGTGTGTATAGTATAGTGCAAATACTTTCAGCCTGTTTGAGTGCCAGATGGGTGCGGTTTGTCACATAGGACGCAGCTACAAGTGCCAGAAGGTTTACATCATTACAAAAGAGTATCTGAAAGTCATGTTGGTATATAAATCTGTGAATGATAACTTGTCTGACAGCATCATAATTATCCTGGTGATCTAAGCTTCACGCATGTGTTTCTCTACGCTGATCACAAGTGCTAAGAATTGTTTGACGTTACTGTTTGACTCAGGTATGTTTATTTGGGCGACAAAATGTGTTAGTTCTGCAGAGGATCTCGGAGGCGCAAGTGGCTGGAACCCTATGCTGGATGCCTGGCAACACAATTAGCGTTCTATGGGAGTAAAACTGTGCATGTTGACATTATATTACATTTTAGAAACTCATTGCAATGCAGGCAAGCATTGTGGGAAAGCCCCTTGACTTTGTGGTGCACAGCCAGATGTGTATATAGGTCATAAATTTTAAAAAAATTACGAAAAGGAGGAAAAGGAGAGCAAGAGAATAAAACTGTGTAGGAGATGCATGATATAAATAATATTATGTGTGAGCAGATTCAGGTCAAACCTCAGTTCCCCTGTGTGGGGTGAGAGAGAGACAGGGACAGCTAAACATACAAAGAGAGGAAACCTGACACAGAGCAGCAGGGGGAGAGTTACAGCTACACTAACCAGAGCAGACCTGGTTAAACAATACCTGGATATTTGGGAGGAAAACACTGGGAGAGCTGTATCTGCCTTACTTTGAGGGTGATGTATCATGCAAGATGCAAAAAGATCAAGAGCACAGGCATTTAAAGTAGCTCAATATTACATTAAATATATTTCACCAAAACCCAGAGCTGATAACACCAGCAGGCCGAGTGGAGGATTCACCTGTAGGCAGACACACACCTCAGAGATGCAGGCAGTCTCTCAAGAACCACGCATAGCTCCTGCAATTCCCAAATGCTTCTGCCTACCTGTCTATATTTTTGCAGCTTGAAGTAAGGGCGGACATCCAGTCATTTCCCCACATCTGTACCTGCTTTGCAGCTGTGTAAGTAACACTGCGTTCACTCCGATATGGCGTGAACGCAGTCTGACTTGACAACTCGTCTTGACTACTTGAGACTGTTCACACGTTTGTTCAAATCTCTAAAGGCTTCAGGCTGACAGCAAACACTAAAGCTACACCAGCCTGTTGCATGAATGAACTGAATAAATGTGTATGAAAGTGTAGAGAAGCTTAAACTGTCTGGGGACCAATGCTTCCAAGATGATCTCTACGCTTGACAAAGTTTTCCTTGTTGATGATGCTGTGTGGCATAAGAGCAATTTTGTAGAAATAGCAAATTCCAAGTTGCCAAGTAGTAAATACACCGGTGCCACGCCATTGGTCTGACAACCCATTGTTCCAAAACTCCAATAGTTCAAAAAATGTCCCATTGGACCGAAAAGCCCATTAGACGAATGGCCCATTATTCTGAAAACAAACGGCCGCACTTTAGAGGGTCAGAGGTCAGTCATCACTGCTGTCACTGTCCGTGGTGCTGAATTGGCAGGTTTGCCCTTTGATTGTCTAGGATGGCGATGAATGTTTAATTCACTTACATTCATTCTCTACAGCCTGACCCTTTTACCTAACCCCAACCTTAACCTAACCCCAATTCTAAACTTAATACTATGCTTAACCAGTAAGCCAAAATAACCACCTAAGATCTAAAAAAATTATGTCGCCATCACAGGAAAAAAACAAAACAAAACAAAACAAAACAAAAAAACGAAATCTGCCTCTGTCTGAGCAGTGGGCTTTCACACTAATTCAGTTCAATGGGACGTTTTAGGACTATTGGGGGCTCAGAATAATGGGCAGTTGTTTTCAGGATAATGGGCCTTCAGACAAATGGGCTTTCAACCCAAGTGAACATTTTTTGGACTACTGGGGTTTCAGAATATTGGGCCTTCGGACCAATGGTTAACTAGGCTAAGCTAATGCTAGCCAGCTGCTGATAGATCATCTTGGGGGTCAATATCGTGTTTACAGGCCATCTATGTTATGTCCAACATCCATTTGGGGTGATCTGCTGTTTCAGATCTGTTTCCGAAGAGAACACACACATTTTCATGAAGCTTGTCATCCCAGTTTTGTCCTGCACTCACATTTTAATGGGTTACAGTACACATGCTCTCTAGAGTGTCTGAAGATTGTACAGACAGGCTGGCCTGGCGAGAGATAATGCACAAAGTTGGTGAACAGATTGAGACCCTCACACAGTTAGAAGACAGGGAACAAAAGTTTATCTGGTGCAGAGGCTTAAGTAGGTCAAGACATCTTGTCATCTTTGTCCACATGCCAGCTTGGTTAGCAGGTCAAACGTTTAATGAGTTCTAGTGTTTTAGTTACGTACTGCCACAGGCTAAGCTTACTCCACTGGAGAGATGTTGGACATGAGCAACATGCTACACAGAACAAGAAAGACGAGAAGAGAGTAGACAGTCATGATTAAATTTGGACTGAAGTCTGGTTTTATCCGGGAAATTCTGTTGGAGAACTGTATCTCAAACCTTTCATAGGCAGATGTTCAGTTCCACTTTAAGCAATCACTCAGTTTAAATATAAGACCACAAAACACAAATTTTACTCTCTCAAACCTTTGGGAAATGCCTGCTGATTACTGCGGGAGAAAAGAGTGTTATACATCACATTCAGTTTGTGGCTGTCTAAAGAAAACCTCTCAGTAAAAATGTCTTAAATCAACATGACTGGACTGGCACAGTGTCTGAACCCTCAAGGAAACCACCAATTACCTTCAATATGTTTACTTAGCAATCTGCGGGCTAAACCCCACTATTAAGTAACAGTCCAGCAGACACAGTTCATCATAAAAAAGGATTGTATTGTTGTGGACATTTCATGTTTAGAAAAGCCAAAACAAAAAGGCCAATCCATGCAGTTATCAAGTCTGAGAAAGAGTAGAAAGCAGACCACTGAATTGACTTTTGCTATATGAGTCAATCAATTACGCACGCTCCCACAGGGAGAAACAGGGAAAGTCACAAAATCAAAAATCATTTCCAATGATTTCTTGCAACAAGGTGTTGCAACGCTGTTTTCGTAACTCCATGTGAGTGGTTGCCGTTCAGTGTGGATGAAAAATATTATATCGCTGCCCTAAAAAAACACTGTTTCATTCTCCGAGTTAACGCCAAAGTCTCTGAGCGGTTGCTCTTGCTACATCTTTCTCTGTAAAAGCCCCCTCCTCTCTTTATTTCCAATACCCCTTTCACCCTCTCAATTTTTCTCCTTTCCTGTCTCCCTCTCTCTCTCCAGACCCCCACTGGTCTATTACAGTGATGAAAAATGACTTGCAATAATGCTGCTCTTTGTTCAAATAACCGTATTCCACATGAAAAGATGTGTGTACTCAGACAATGCCATATTCCGTGGATGAATAGCAATGCCACTTGAATCACACATGCACACACACACACACACACACACGCATACACACATGCACGCAAACACAGGATTCCAGTATTGAATGCTACCCTCATCTGCTCTCCATTAGGCTCCTCTTCATCAGTCATACCCCAAGTGTCGCTGCTCAGTCTTATTATTGCTATGAATCTGTATGAGGTCTGTGCTTCTATTAAATCCTTATTGCTGAATAGAAGTCATCACTCTCGACTCCCTCTCGATCATCATGCATAATCAAATCCCAGAAACCCATAAAGTTCCATCAGTGCTGGTTTTAGCGCTGGATTTGTTTGGCTCTCGATGCTCCGGCAGCATCCGCATCGAAGTGGACGAAGATGAAGTTTCCATATTGCTCGGTCCATTCAGCTAAAGATCAATCGAACATGTAATGTGTAACTTTGACATGTAACATATGTACCATAACATTCATGTAATTTAAGGAGGATGGTCCATGGTTGCAGATGTACAACATCATAAGCAATGGTGTAACAATATGTACTGTAAAAGTCTGTAAATATGTATCTGTTTCTCATTTAGGGATACAAACAGTGAGCCTTGTATTGCTGGTTTCTCAGAAGTCTTATTTCTACAAATACTGCATAAAAAGTCTTGCTGACTGATTATTGACAGCTAATCAGTCATTAATGGGTTTAGACGCTGATGTTGTGCAACATACCATAGAGTATAGATAACAAACTAGTGGTAATATAGGCTACTGGCAGTGTGTGTGTGTGTGTGTGTGTGTGTGTCTGAGCTATTGTGTATTCACTCTTGTAGGTAAGTCTGTTCACTGTTAGCACAGCATGCCCATCTTCTGCTGCGATGTTCTCCTCTTGTCCTTGCTGGTATTAGTGTGTGAATGCTTGAAATAACAACAACTCAAAGGGAGTGTGTTTCTGTACATGGTATGTGTGGCATCTGTGCTGGAAGTCCTCTCACAGGTAGGTGGTAGCCTCTCTGTTCTCCCTCTCCCTGGCCTGAGCCACAGCCACGTTGATGCACTGCAGCCACTCCTCAGCGTGTTTCTCATCCTGCGCCTTCAGCACGTACGTCTTGTTGTCCGTGAAGATCTCAAAAGCCCGTGGCAGTCCCCGTTCCCGACGCTTCTTGGCCACCACCTGAGGAAGAGGAAGAAGAAGAGGAAGAAGAAGAAGAAGATGACGAGGACATCTTAGAGATCTAGAGATATGCAGCAGATAACTCCACCTATAGATAATGTAAGTTTTAAGATTTCATCATACTGAATCGGAAGTTTTGAGACCAAGAGGACAGTTTACTAAGAGAGGTGCTGACCATCCTGAATTTTACAGCACGCTGCACCTGTGGCCTTGGCCAAAGAAGCAGCTTACCTGCTAAAAAGCTGCATGAAAATGAACACAGCTGCACATTCCAAAATTAAAATATGGCCTTTGCAACATCAACACCTGTTCTGCATGCATCTTTCTGTCAGGAAACAGCATGGATCGCCAACAAAGGAATGATACAGAAAAGAGAGGCTGACAACAGCAGATGATTTCAGTTGAAGAGACTGACAGATGCATTCATAATATGCAAAACTGAAGTGTGTTACCCTGTGTGGATTATCACTTCAGACAGAGCAAAGGCGGTGGGAGGAATGAAATGTTCCATCACTGACAAAGGGAAGATGGCAGGACTTGTCTCAAAAATCACAGACGTGTTAGTGCCAAGATAATACAAGCTTTTCACAAGCATTAAATAATGCAGCCATCAGCCTTAATAAATCATGATTTATTAATTACCATAATTACCTCTGTGCATTTTACTTTTTGAGAAGAAATTTCCCATAGATAATTATGCAATGAAGAAAAAAGTACAAAAAGTACCAACCGCCCCCTCGGTTTAATTATAGGCGCAAAGTGCCCATGACAATGATAGAGTATATCATGAAAGTCATTTTTAGTGCCAAAAGAGGGTTTGCCATGGCATGATATTTTAGATCCCACACTGAACTCATGTAAGCACAGTTCTCATCATAATGTGGGTCTGACCACATCCTGATCTGGCTGATCAAATTAAAATGCATGCACAAACCAGCTTGGGAGCATTCAGACCTCCCAGGCATCCTAACATAAATTTATATTCCAAACTGCATTAGAGTGACAGTATTATAAGCTGTTTTGAAAATCAAATTACAGCCCATATCTGACACTTAATCCTCTGTGTAGACTTTCTGAATGTGATCCTGCGACAAGCCAAACCACTGCTAATATCATGCATAACTGAAGTGTTTTTTTTTAATTCACAAAGCGCTGGCTTATTATAGCTGTAAGACTTGTGTGGAGCGCTGACAACATGAATCATAATCGGTGCTCTACCTTGACACTCTGCACCTTGCTCAGCTCAATAGGAATGTCATCCAGCTCATCTTTCTGTGGAGAGAACAAGAGAACAAATGAAGACTTCAGGTGGCAAATCATGCAAGTCTGTTTTGAGTGTTTTTGCACAGTCAAAGTATCACAGAGCTTCTGAGTGGGCTACATCACCTGAAAATATACGGTGTCTACTGTCTGGCTTGATTAATTTTTGGCCTTTACAGGATGACATTGAAAGCATCATTCTTGTGAGAACCTAAACAACACTTAGGGAGGGATTCAATAATAAACAGTGAAAATCCTTTAATTGCCTTTGACTGTTTAGGCCTTTGTTAAACTTACAGAACAGCATAATCCATAGCAAATGTTTACAAAGCTATTAAAGAGAGGAAGCAAAGGCACCCTAACGTTTTGGTCACACCTAAACCTCAACATGAAACCCAAAAATACAAAAGGCTCACATGCTCTCTCTCTCTTTCTCTCTCTCTCTCTCTCTCTCTCTCACACACACACACACACACACACACATTCCAACATGTACGGCACATTCAAACTCTACATCCCTTGATGCCGACAGACATATTATGTTTGCAATCGTGATGCGAGGATTGAACTGTGACCTGCAGGGCCTGTGGGGAAACTGTGGATGTGGTTCATTTCTTAGTCAGTAAAACAATGATATGAATAGTTGTGGTCAGAACAACTTAAAATAATAATAATATAGAGAACCACACAGAAGGATATTCTTTACTGAATTTAACCCCGTACTTGACCCCTCCTGGCATTATGCAACATGCAGCCATAAAGCAAAGGCATCTTGGCTTTAAATGTGTCACTCAGTACAAACAAAATGCGGTTTTAATGTGTTGCAACAAGCACATACAGAATATGGATGTGACATTGTTGTGCAATATGGAAAAAAATGCTTCTTAATCCAAAGCTACTTAGGACAAAATTTAATTTAGAATCAGAGTTTCAAATTAAAATGCATGCACAGACCAACATGGGGGCATTGAGACCTCCCAGGCATCTTGACATAAATGTATGATCTAAACAGCATTAAAGTGACAATACTATATATTACTTAATAACTTAATTTAAATTATAGACCATGACTGACAATTAATCCTGTTATGGTAACTAATCAATAAACAGAAGATCGATTGATGGATCTTCTTAGTGTCTAACACTTTTTGTCACGTTTATGCTCTGGGTGTTGAGCTCATTCACTTAAATGACTAAAACGTGACTGTAGTAAATACAACAAAGAACAAATGTCACTTGACACTCCCTCTCATTGATCTAAAATCAAGATCTTATTTTGCCCTCGGGATGTTTGACATGCAGTACATTTCCATAACTCTTGCAGGCATTTAATTGTAGACATTTAATTAAAAAAAGAAAAAAAGAGAAAGATCTAAAGAAGGGGAAATACTGGGCTCTTTCTTTAGCTTTGAGACACTGAGCCTGAACATCTCTCCAACCCACAAAGAAAAACGAATGCAGCCTTTTTCATTTGCATTTTACCAACCTCAATAAATGTGTTAAGAAAAATTGTTCTCAGCCACAAGTTTTTATAGAGCCATCATGCGAATGACCAGCCTCATAATTCCAAGACCGCAGTACTGTAGTGTTGTTCCCAGCATGTTCTACCTCAGAGCAGAACATTTACGGAACGAACAATAAGAGCGTTTATTGTTCTGTTGCCTCTCTACGGCAGGAAATGAAATCTCTGAGCCCTGGAGTGCACTGCGTCTATGTCCTGCCACACAAGGAGGCTGCATAATTTGCACTCAGTGCGTGCTTGTATTTGTTTGGGATGCATGTTTGTGTATATGTGTGTCTGTATTGCACCACAGAGGTATCTTTTTGCTCCTTATAATCATAACCACACAGCCAATGCAAGCTGCTGGACTTAAAGCATGTGCCCACATCCTCTCTGTGGTGTGGTGTGTGTGTGTGTATGTGTGTGAAAAGAGCTCAGTGTGAGTGGATTTGTCCGCAGCTCTACCCCCTGGTGCGCTCTGCTGAGGGTCTGATTGTTGTTTGCTGAAGTGATTATCTAATACTCTGATATTCAGAAATTAAAGGATAAGTCAGTAGATCTCATATTCACGGGTCTTTGCTTGTGTTCTTTCTTGGTCTAATTACATGGTTGGAAAAATTCTATTGTGCCCTGAGTCTAACGAGCTCAAAGATAAAATACCCTGTTCATCACTTTTAGCGCTGCACTACACAAAACTGTCAAGGCTCAATTGATGTGAGTGCACTTTAGGATCAACAGACGTAAAAGAAAATGTAACCGAGTGGTTTAGTCTGCATGGTTCTTACTGTTGGACTGACTCACTGATGGGCTGCATGCGTATACCATGTTTTTGTCATTTGCATCTAAAGAGTTCACGCTTCAATCGAACATTTGCAATTTTGTATACTAGAGTTCACCTTTAAATTGATTTTTCTTTTTATCTACACTGAATGTACAAAGCAGTGGAAACAGACTCGAAGGTATGAACTAACTCACTTCATTATCTACAGCCTTTCCCTTATGTTATGCCATGACCATTTTTCCCCTCACCCTAACCTTAACCAATAAGCCTAATGAGCACTCAAAATGTAAAAAAAATGACTTTGCCACCCTTTGAAAAAAAAAAAAAAAAGGCCATTAGTAACCAACAGTAAATGGGATGAGCTGAGAAGCTATCATATTGAGCATTCCTTATGATTGCAGTATGGGTTTATGCAAGCTATTGTGGTCGGAATGTGGTATTTACATGTGGAAACTGGCTAAAAGAGCACTTGAATACCTTACGTAATAGTGGAATATTAATGTGCATGAAGACGCTGATTGTATCTCATTCTCGTATTCTCTCTTTGAATCTTTCTCCTCCTCTTACATACAGGGGGACTTGGCAAATCAAAGTCCCGGCCTGGAGGTAGTTTGGCATCGCACTTTGTCTGGTCCCGATTATGGGAACGTTTTCAGGGGAGGACAATGGGCTTTAGCATGCATGTACAATATTGGAAATGCGGTATTGTTTCGCTCAGTAATGTCAGTTTTTAGGCAAGGATAAGCCCACAGAAACATCTTGGCATTACTTAGTCACTTGGTAAAGGGGACAACACAAAAGCAGCTACTGATAAGAATCATCATCAGGGCCCGTGCAAGGTGTTTGAATAACAGAGAAAGATGCGCGGACTCGGGAAGCATTTCAAACCTCTCCATGTGTCTAAGTTGTTTGATAATTCAGGATGGGGGAAATAACACATTTTTTTTTTTCGTTCATAATCTCAGCTCCCAGTGGAGATCAGGTCTTTCACAACATGTCAACCACCTCCAGAGCATGCTGGCAAGGGAAGACCGAGCTCAGAGAACAAGACACAGAACTGTTCCAATTTGTGGCTGCAGCGAAGGAGGAATCCATTACCATCTGGACAAGAACACAAAGGCCATTGTTTGGAGCAAAGACGTCGACTCTATTTCTGCTTTTCAACCATTGAAGAATATTCCCCCCCTGTTTCAAGATACTCCTCTCAGTAGAGGAGGAGGTCAACACCAGATTCAAGTCAAGTCTGAGGAGCGTGGATGTTCTCAGGAGATGTGTTGCCGTTTTCCATGTCGTGTCGTCTCTAGTTTTTGGGAGCTGATTGTGTAAACATGGCACTGTCTAAACAGCCAGCAGGCTCTCATCTGCTATTGGCTGTGAGAATGCAATGATAATAATGAGATTGTTTCATTGTTTCAAAGTAGAGCTGACAGCTACAAAACAGCATACAGGCATGGATGCACAGATGAACACACACACACACACATACACACACAGGTATGAAGACATATTCACACACCCACACAGATGTAATAAAACTGCGCAAATCTGATTTCCTCTCGAACTGGGCCAAGTGAAATTGTATTCTTTTTGTCTGCTTGATAAAATGAAATCTGACCTTGTTTTTTTTGTTTGTTTTCTTTTTCTTTTTGAGACATCTGACCTCAACCCATTTTATATCGTGTTGCTTTTACTCCATGGTTTTGATTAAGCAAACTTTCCCTTGGCACAATAATTCTCTCTGCTGTAATAAGTCCAGTGATCTCAGACTTGTTCGACCTTAAAGTCAGTCACTACCAAATGGAAGGAAAAATAATGCTGTTACAACCCATAGGGGAATATCCTCACCTTCACTCAGAGGATATTCAGGCTCACTTTCGGCAATGCCTCCCCTCTGTGTTTGCTACTTGTTCGTACTGATTTCTGCTTTGAGTTATAAGGGGGAAGAGTGACTCATGTTGCAGCATCATGCTCTGGCCTTGGGAGCCCCCCCAAAGACTCCATAGTGGGGCCCAAATTTGTTACAGCCAGATTCACGGACACTCCTGAGGGACACTAGGGCTTATCACGAGATGGGGTTTCCACTGTTTCATACTCAATTTCATCATAATCCAAAAGACATGGAAAAATAAATGAGGATTTTCTGAGTGAGAAGCCGTGGACATGGGGAATTTGTATCTGTGTCAGCATCAGTGCGTGTGTACGAACATGTTGTGTAACTAGGCATGTGCAAGAAGACAGCAAATCTCATTCCATACGTACTGATTTGCCTTTCCGGAAGAGGAGCTGGTTTCCTGCCAGGGTGAAGTAACGGGTTTTCCAGCGCTTGATGAACTTCCAGCGGACCTGCTTCTCCTTCAGCTTGCCCTCGATCAGGGGCTGCCCCTCCTTGTTCACAACTAGAAGGACACACATAGAAATGGTAAAGAAAGAAAGAAAGAAAACTCAGATTTCCCTAATGGAATGGAGCAAATATACTGACCTAATATCTAGCTTAGGGTTTATGTGCCTTATGCATAATGTACAGAAAACAGTCATATCACTCCTGGGTCTTGCTGCTAGAAAACACATTTTCTGTTACCTCTGCCTCTCCAGATGCTCTTTCCCAGCCCTCTTGCTTGCTCACTGGTGGAACTAGTTTGTTTCTGTATCACGACGCAAGAGCTGCCCTCAGCACTATATGTATCTGTTAGATGAAGATGTTGTGTAGTGATACACAAACAACGGCTTTTGCGGCTACAAACAAGACACGGACGGAGCTGACGGGTCAAACCTGGATTACAATCCTATAGAGTAGCAAACATGACTGTGTAAAAACCTGAACTATCGCTTTAAGGTGACTAGATATAACCCAGTATCACCTGTTTGGATAAGATAATATTTTCAGAAGAATGAAAGTCACCTTCTCCGCCTGTACTCTGCTGCCTTTAGCTTTTTACGCTTTGTCCCCCACTAGGTGAAAGGTACGACTAATGAGTTGTAAAGATTAAATCAACAAAAAGCTTTTGTATCTATCCCACACCATGAGTTTCAAAAACACACACACATATACACGTCATGCATTTGCTCAGACACATGCACAAACATGCAAAAATCAAAGGTAGAGGCGTCCTCCCACACGGAGTCTGGACTGGTCTCATTAGTAACACTCACCCACGCTGTCTCTCTGGACCAGGAGTACGAAGCTCCTTTGTGTGTGTGTGTGTGTGTGTGTGTGTGTGTGTGTGTGTGTGTGTGCGCGTGTGTGTGTGTCAACCTCAGGCAAAACACAGTGGTAAGCCTGGTCAGCTTTGGTGCCAGTAAACCAGCATGTTGGGTACATGGTGCCTCCACCAGACCACCACAAACACCAGACAAAGTTGCTCTTTGTCTCCACGGCGATGAGTAAAGCACACACAGATTACGGCGCTCTGATTGCTGTCAGATACATTAGTGAGTGAGTGTGTGGGCACACTGCTTTGTTCACAGGAGTCTGTACCCCTGCGATTAACATCTGAAGGTCAAATCAGCTTTCTCCTGGGTTTAGAGCAGGAACAGAACAGAACATGATGGAACAGAGAAGAACAGATGGCACTCAGTTACCTGCACATCTCAAAGCCAAAGCCATCCGATTGTGAAGCTAAATCCACACGTCAGATTTTCAAGTTATCAATTCCTTCCATGCCCCACTACCAACTTCTTTTTTACATCAAGAGACACACATTCTCAGGACATGGGACCTGGCTGTTCGGACCAATTTTTTGTTATCACACCGTATAGCCAACCAGCACTGCATTTGCTCCTAGGCCATCCAGGCTGCAGCTCTAGCACTGCACTGAACCAAGGTCTGGAAAAACTGGCATGGCTCTTGAGTCTAAACTGTAAAAGAGCTCTCCAGTGCTCCCACGTTGTTTGATTGAGTTGTAAATGGAGGGTTGGTTTCTTCTTGAGGCCAGTTTTTACATCTGTGCAGAAGTATTTCAGCTCTGCCATAGTGCCCTTAACAGATTTGGATTTTTATGTTTCTGTATGGGAGAATCAATCGCCGAAATACTGAACGGCAGAGTCAAGATTTTACTGATGCTGTGTTAATGAAGCACAGATACAAATGGAAGCAGTTACATTTCCATCTGAGTCCATTCTGGGACAACTGGTGGGGCCAAAGTGATGTTTCAGGATTTTTATCACCGCAAATTTCGTGTCATCATCTGTGTAAACAATGTAATTGTAATTTGGGGACGAGGTAGTGTAGAAACGTATAAATCTCTCCCGCTTGTCTTGTCTTTTCAATAAAATGAACGCAAACCAGTGGGTCAGTCACAGACCTTGCAGTCTTGTGTCACCTTACACACAGTGACACTCCTGGAGAGTTGCATGCAGCGTGCTGATCCGGAGCCACAGGCGTACCTACTGAAGTATTTTGGCATACAAATATAAATTGATCTTTATGTCTGGTGGTGCAGAAAGTGTGATAGTGTGATATGAATCTGCTCAGAAGTTATATATATATTTCTTTTTGTGACTAATCAGGTTTGAAAAGGTTAATCAGTTCCCCCGTGGCCGATGATCAACCTTTCCACAAAGTTCTGAGCAAAACCATCCAAAACTATTATGAGACATCGTCCTGACAAACAAACAGACGAACAGGCAGAATGGAGCAAATACTGGATCTAAACCCTGAGGAACTCCGCAGGTAATCAAAGTGGAGCAAGCAATAACAAAACCAAACAGAGGAGCACAGAAACAGACACAGCTATGAAACAGAGAAAAGCTCCAGCTAACTCCTCATCTCTGATCGCTTCTCTCCAAGAGCAGTCAGCAGGGCTTTCAGAGGAAGAAACTTTTCCAATGTGTGTATGACTGATCGATATCTGTTTCAATACACAAGGACCTCCATGATATCTTCAGTAAATGTGGATATGGTGCATAGTGCAGATCAGTCAGTCAAGTGTGATCATGTTAATGTTTGGCTCAGATTCCCTGTGGCTATAAAATGTAGAAGTAAATACACACACACACAAAACACAAATAACAGCTGGCTCTGTGTATGCATGTGTGTGTGCTTGTCTATGGGACTGTGTATGGGTGTACGCATTCTGAAATGATTACTCAGTTAGTGTGTAATCATTCTTATTTGCCCAAAGAGGTAAAAATCAACTTCCTGTCCGCCTGTTTAGACAGGAACTCTGCTTATACACTCCGGCGCATTCCAAACACTCTGTGGGGCGCCTGCTTGTCCACAGATATGCCAGACACTCATCTATTTCAGTCTGTGCGCACGGAAATAAGCCTGTCTGATGCATAAATCAAGGTGCCAGGTGTGGTCACTGGGCTTTCATGTAGACACCTGGAAAATCATCCCTGGATTTTTTCATTATCCCCCAGGTGTGACGTTTACAGCCACGCTGACGTCAAACACACAGCCGAGGACACAAAACACACACACACACACGCGCACACACACATATTGAGGATGCTGATGTAAGCACAAGAAATTCATCCAAGACAGAAAGCCGTTTCACGAGACACGGCTGTTTGATGTGTTCACTGCACGGTCCCGCTTTATGGCTTTTAGTAACACGTCATTCTGAGCTGACTGAATGCTGCACATCTTATAAACATGAAGTCACCACGAGCTTTAATCAGCGTTTGAGGCCAGTATATCTTAGCTCTTCAGATGGGGCTACTGCAATGTCCTTAATTCAACCTGCACAAAGTCTCTCTGCGACATCAAAATCAAACTACATCAAAATACATTTACATATTTTAGCTGGGGTACTTGGTCGACCCTGAGTCAGTCAGTTGAGCTTTTTTTATGTATCGCAGCACATTAATTTTGTTAGACATGTAAGACATACATCCTTATGGAAATATTTGCTTTTTTGTTTGACTGTTATTATGTATGTATATTTATTGAGAGGTGTTTCTACTATTCTGTCCCCCTCACATATATTAATAGGGAGGACAAAAAATTAGAAACACCTCTCAACATAATGTAGTCCAGACAGTACAAGACCTCTGCAAACTGCAACCTCAATAATAAGCATAGAACTACATTTACACATTTTCCACAATGTCAGCAAAAACTGAACATTATAAACTTTGTTAAAGGTAGAATTTATGGCAGAGCTGTTGGATTGAACTGCATTAAATTGTACAGGTGGACCTAATAAAGTGGCCACTGAGTGTGTATATTTAGTTGGTTAGTTAGTTAATTAGCAATAGGTTGTCAGTTTTTGTTTGTAATGAGACACTAGCGACATGAGGTGCTGGAAGTCAAAAAGTTAAAAACAACAGTTGACAGTAAACTAGCCGCCCTGCCCCTTGTTAACTATCGATTTCAGGAAAAATGTGGTTGTAAACATGTTACCCACCCTCTGTCTTGTTAAATTTAAAGACATTTACCTCTGAGAGACAGGATTTCATAACTGTAAAAAATAAAAAGTTATTACTCGGGAAAAAAAAATTCTCCTAACATGTCTAGCTTTGCAAACATGTGTTTCAGAGGAGAGGAGAGCAGCCAGGCCTTTAATCAAACAGGGAAAGCAGACACTTTTACTGGGGCTCGGTTTGCCTGTAAAGAGCTTGGGCTGTTATTCCACTGACAGCAGCCATACAGTGTCCAGTGCAAGACCCCGGCTACAACATACACACATACACACAACATACACATCAGCAGCAGGCACACACGAAAGTACTGACTCTGTACCAAAAAATGCAAAGTGTGAACAGCGTATGAGGTGGCTGTGTAGCGGATGACTCGATGCCTCCTGGCTCTCGTTTTGATTTAAAACTTGACTTAAAACTAACAGCAGCGGGAGGGATGACTAAACCCCAACATACTGACAGTTACCATCTACAACCACGGCCATCCTGTAAATCAGAGCCTCTCGAAAAGCAAACCTTGTCCGTGGTTTTTGGGTCCATTCGACGATGTTACCTTCCCTGTCTCGAATGTTCTGTGAGCAGGGATATCTCTCATCCCACATGATGCCATGAGCGTCACTGCCATAAATCACGCCTGCAAACATTTCAGCGTTGCGTAACTCAATCTGTGGCATTGACATTCATTAAAACATGGCACAGTGTGATGAATGGCTCTCTTTAGCCTCGGGTTCTCCAGAATTCGCTTCATGTGCGAGTCTTGGAGGTGCAAATTACTGTCCAGCATGTCCTCGCTGATTGATGAGGGAATGATGGAGAGCCTTGTTTCCATCTTTTTGCATAACTTGAGACTTTCATAAGGACTTTTGTAAACACACGTGTAGCTATTACTGAGTTTTTTTTACAGTAGATATACATATTGTAATGTGTGTATATACAGTATTAAGTGTGTGCTAAAGGAATAATAATGTCTGCTCTCTGGTGGTTACACAGACACACACACACACACACACAGCTTGGTGGAGATTATGTGACAGAAAGCTGCAGCCTTCCAGGTTAAAAATTTCGGCTATGTAAAGAGTGGAAAGGAGAGAAAAAATGAGAGGACACACAGGGAGAACATGCACATGCTGCGCTCAGGCATGTACACATATACTGGACATTTACGTGTACGTACACTTACACACACACACACAAACAGCACAACAATCAGGACAGTACACAGAAAGCAGGAACTACAACAGCAGTAACTAAGAGCGTGTCCACTGCAGGGAAAAATGCA
>OMLB01042930.1:0-18701 GCA_900302555.1 Myripristis jacobus
GGAAGGACACAGGGAGGGGAGACAGAGAGGAGAGAAAGGGGAAAGGTCAGAAAGGAGAAGGACAGAAAGAGGAAAACAAGGAATGCGGGAGGATAAAGAGTTACGAGAAGGGAGGGAGAGGGGAAGGAGGAGTTAAGAAGTGAACAAGGGGGTACAGAGAGAGGGATAGGAGTGTTGAAAGAGGAGACAGAAGAAGGAGAAGAAGGAAGGAGTAAGAGAGTGAGAGAGAGTGGGTTAAGGAGGAAGAAAGAAAGGAAAGGATGCAGGAGAGAGAGAAGACAGAAGGGAGAAAGGGAGTGAAGGGGGTCAGAAAAGGAGTTGATGAGGTTTATAGCTCCACAACATGAGGTCAATGCAGGGACAGTTAGTTTTCAATAAGACTTTCAATCTGAAAGGTAACTCATTTCTAGACCACGTCAGAGGAAGACGAGTGCAAAGTTCAGCCTGCTGTCATTTTCTGGCAGTGTGTGTGTGTGTGTGTGTGTCAGTGAAGATGGTGCCTTGTAACTATGGCGATGCTGGAGCGCCTCGGTGAATTAACACACATCGAGGCTGTGCCCTTAGTGTGGCAGCCCGGGTTCAAATCAAGTTTTGCGCCTGTGTATTTCACTATTGGGCTATTCACACTATACAGACAAAAAGTACTGGGCCCCCTACACGCTATACCTACAGGAGCTTTTATGACATCCCATTCTAAATCCATAGGCATTATTATAGAATAGTTGCTGTGGTTCCTAAATGCTTCCAGCTAGCAATAATACCACTTACTCACCAAGTGACTTGTTGCAGCGGTAGCATCCTATAACATTACTGTTCCAGTGTCACGCTGGAATTCAGTGAAGTGTTTGTAAAGGCAGACTGCATGGATAGGTGCTTAATTTTAAACTCCTGTGGCAATGGGACTGAATGAAACACCTGAATTCATGATCCATGATTAAGGGTGTGATTAAGATTAAGTTGTGTCCCAGTACTTTTGTCCATATAGCGTGTTATTACGTAGTCAATAATGGCAATATCCCAACAGATTAAAACTACTACAAATTGGTCTAGGGCCTACACTGGCCACTGCCCTGGAAGAAGTGTCGCTTATTCCAATGCTTCCAATAACTTAGATTTTGACTAAATGAGGCCCTTTCCTAACCCTTTTCTGGCATTTGTCAATACTGATGGTGATTGATGACAGAGCTGGGAGGCCAGTGGGGAAATCTAACATACAGGTTTGTCCCTGAGCATTGGATTATCGATCCGGTGTGGGCTTAGATTGCTCTTTTCCTCTTTTCCGAGCCCTACCCTTTTGGCCTCTCGCCATCTTTTTTTTTTTCTCTTTCTCTAATGACATCTGAGCACATGGAGGTACAAGAATGTGACTGTGATGATCGTTAAGCGTGTGCACAATATAGGCACACACACACACACGTACGCTAGTGCATGCAGAAAGACACACACACACACACACAAACACCATGTCCCCTCGGTCTTTCCTTCCCTGGTGATTAATAGCAGGGTAAGTATAAATAGCAGCCTATAGATGAGAGGAGGGGAGGGGAGGGGGGAGAAAAGGGTGTATGTAAACACAGAGTATGGACAGTGGACAGTATGTACTCTACCACACTGTTCCTAGCTGGCTGGAGATGGATGACATGAGTGGAGTAGCGGCTCACTGCTCAAACAACTAGACTGGAATGGCAAGGCCTGCAAACAAAACAAAACCTACCGGGAAACTCGGGAGCAGTGATCTCTCACCACCGAAATCCTCATTCGCTAAGCAAAAATGTGCTGAGATGAGATGTTTTCAGGCCCTGGGATTTTAGTTAACGGCAGCAGCATGAATTATTTTTTTTCTCTCCTGTCCTTTTCTTATCATCAGAATTTGAGCGTTTTTAATCATGTTTCATCACTTTGCCACCGAGCCAACTAAAGTTGAAAAATGTGTTATTCACAGATCTCCCCGGGACGCCGTCAGATAAATTAGATCCAAAGTTTAGAGTGCAGGGATCATCGAGGGCTCATCCATGGCAGATGGAGATGACTAATATTTTGACATGTTTGTTTTCATCAGGGTCAAAATGTGGTGCTTAGATTGTGCCAATCATCTAAAGGGCATGAAAGTAAACCTAATTAATTTTTTCTACAACTGTGAGGGAAACGTAGGTATGGATGAGTGGATGGATGAAAGAACAGATGGTGCATAGAGAAAAGAAGGGGATAGCAGTGAAATATTGGATGGAGGGCAGACGGTGAGGGTATTCTGACACTGAGGAAGCCTAAACGGGAGACAGTGAGGACTGTTGACAGCAAAACACATCTGTTATGACAGCCTCTTCGGTCTTTCTATTTCTAACACCTCCCTCCCTAAACTCATTCATTCTCTCCTGTCCGTGCTGTCTCTCCCACTTCTCTGTTTCTCTTGGATTCCCCCTTTTCCTCCCACACCTTTCATTTTATTCAGACTACCAGAAAAGAAGACTAAAAAAAATCAGAACAGACAGAAAGGAGAAAGTGATAAAGAGTGAAACAGAGTCAGTCCAGTGAGCAACGATCCAGACGAAGCACCCAGACGACTGCATGTATATGTCGGTTCATGTGTGGCTGTGTCAGTAAATGTTTTCACTCTGTGTATGTGTGCTGTGTCTGGGGGTGTATTTGTGCGTGTGGACTGCTTGGTCTTGGGTGAGGCAGGGACAAGGTCTTCCCTCTCTGTCACAGCACTGTTGTGAGGGAACCCTCATGCATTATCCAAGCTGGTACCAAGCGTCCCTCTTAGCAGTGAATGAATAATAGATTTAAAAAAAAAACCAAAACATCTGAGATGAAATAAACAAGACTAGGTCAAAATCTGGTATATGACTAGACTGTGTCTGGTCAGTGTGTGAAATTGTGGCCAATTTGATACAGATAAGGTCAGTGGTGGTGTCTATAACATAAATTCCTGGATATTAAATGTTCATCTGCAATTTTCTCTGTTTTTTCATGCCTCCTTCTTGCATGCTCCTTTTTTGTTTCCCCAACGGCCACTGGGGAAACACACACACAGCAGCCACCAAATCTAGCTGCTGCCATTACTGTCCAGCCACCTCTGTGTTTACCAGTGACATCATTGGCAGGCTGACCAATCGTGTAACTTAATCACTTCGATCATTCAGTCAATCAGAGACATTCATATTTGTAGGGCTGGTCCCACCGTGTAGTCCAGCCAAAAATAAAATATGCAGAAGAGGTGTCTGTGTATTTGTGTGTAGCTATGTGTGTCTTGTCACCTGGAGGTGTTTGACGATGTTGACCACCTCTCGGGTGGAGTAGGGGTAAGTGATAGTGCCCTGGTCGGCCATTGACCTCAACTCTCCGAAAGCGCCCACCAGCTTCTGCAGGGTGGCATCTGGGACGTCGGGGCCGTACTGCTTCAGCATGGCCAGCTCGGCCTGGGGCTTGGGGTTATCCACTGCATGGCAGCTGAAGATGTCTCCTGTTCACAGGAAAGGTTACATATTTTTTGTGAGGATAAGAGTGCTGTTTTCCCCGGGTCACCGCTGCTGCTGTGGCTCAGAGATTTTTACATATTAACCGGTCATCCATCTGTCTGTTTATGTTAATTTAATCAGGGAAAATAAGCAGAGCTCTGAGGGTATAAACACATTAGTCTGCTTTTTTGCAGAAAAAAATCTTGCATCCTGCATTTTGTGCTGATAACCTCAAAAAGCAGGTCAGATTATTTGCAATTTGTTTCTGTAATGACCAGCTACACTATCAGCAAACAGTAATTTTGTCCAACCTTCCAATCTTCTCCATGCTGACTGTTTATGATCACTCTAACACTTATAACTAACTTTTCTCCTGCTACTCGCTACATTTTATTTCTGCAATGTGCAGAAAAACATTTATTACAGCCTTAAAATATGCATTTTTCACAGCGTTATAGACTTGCTGTATCCACACTGCAATGGCTTCTCCCCCCATCACTTTTGTAGTTGCTTTTGGCCTTTTTAGGAACCCTGATTTCCACGTTTTTGTGTGCTGTTGTTGTATGCTGTCAGCTGCCTACATGCTGATAAATCCTCCCTCTTTTACCTTGTGATTAGTTGGCTTACAAAAAAAGCAGTCCACGTCATATGCACTCCTCTAAAAAGTCGAACTACGCCCAGTGTCTGGCATTGGTGTAAGTAAAGGTGCTGGCAGTCTGATAAACGTGCAATAGTGTGAACACATCGCTTGGCTCTTTTTTAGCAACCATCTGTTGCCACACATTCGTAATTGGGCACCGACTAATCCAAGCTCTGAGCAGCTCTGCTTCGACTGGGGATTAAATAACTTGCTCAAGGGCACCTCAAATATACTTTGTTATTAAGGGGAGAGGGGGAAAGTCTTCCTCATTTTCCCTGACCAGGTTTCTCTGGTGACACTCCAGTCATAGTTTCACTTCCCTAATCATTATATCAATGCCTCACTAACTGGAATCCTTCTAAAAGGTCCTCAGCAAAATGAGGGACAATTTAATTCACTGTGATATCACTCAGCAGAGGTTTGTGCAATGGCAGACTGTACAACGACCAAGGTTTCACTCTGTCGATTGTGCTTACAGTACAGCCAGGCAACAAAAACCTCCATCAAATGGGCATCTGTGGCTTAAAGGGTATTTATTTGGGGGTGTGGTTGAGCTGAGTGGCTCAAAAATGAATAAAGATGATGCATTGGGTTGCAAAAAAGTGCAAGTGTATTCAGTGAAACCTGCAGTGGCTAATTCAAAGCACAGTCAAATGTATTCGTCTTGGTTTGATTTAAACGCTGGGAATTAAACTGAATTAAATCCCAAGGGTTTAGTGGGAAAACAAGGGTTGGTTCCCCAAGGGCTTAGTTCTAAGATCAACTATAGTCCTTTGTAAATCAATTAAAATAATAAAAAAAAAAGATTATCTTAGAGGTTTTTAAGAAAACCTGGATGAAATATTCTTTTTTAAGACACAGCAGGCTGAAAACAAACAACAGATCAGATCATCTGATAGCAAGTATCTTAACCCCAATTTCCTTTCCTGATTGAAGATTGAAGATTCTTGTTTCTCAAAGAGGAAAGCTTAAGATCAGGACTCATCCACAGCAGGAAGTGTGAGTTTGTGTGTTCGTGTATGCGAGCGTGCGCGCGTATGTGTATACCTAGAGCTCCGAAAAAATCGTTGCCCAAGAAGGGAAAGCCGGGTCGGTTAGCCAGGACAAGCATCCTGAAGTCTGGGTGCATGGCGATGCTGTTCGGCCGTCCTTTAGCCTCACGTTGATCTTAGGAATGGACATGGTCGTAGTTAGTATGACAGGATAAATAAACACTGAAACATGCACACATGCATAGACACAACACAAGGACTCTCACTCCTCCCTGTTCTTCCTCTGTCTTGTCATTTTTCAGTTTCACACACACCTCCACTGTCCTGATACCATCAGTGCGGTCCCAAGTTTGTCTGCTTGTGTTTACATTTCTCTGGGAAGGAAGAGCCTCTAAAGAATGGAGAAGCTGTCTGCAACTGGTTCAATTATGTGGGATTAAGTGGAAAAACTACGTGTTTACAGTCAAACACGGCTCAGCATACTGGTACCTGTCCATAAAGGCTTTTATCCTAAGCCTCTTTCAGTGGCCGGCAGTGGATTTTTAAAATGTGTTTGTCTTTGGGGACATCCAATCTTCTACTTGTCTGTTTAATGGTCCTGCTTCTGTCTGCGCTCTGAATCTGGGACATGTCTCTGTCACCATGTTAGACCCTGTGTGTAAATGTGTGTATGGGTGTGTATGTGTGTGTGTGAGCATGAGAACCTGAAACTATCCTGCGTCCGTCAGCCAGAATCATCTCCCCGCTTTCGACCAAGGTTTTGAGAATGCAGGTGACGTTGGTGGGAGCTTTGTCAGCTTCGTCAATGACCAAAATGTGACCCAGCTTCACTGCCTTCACCTGGACACACACACACACACACACACACACACACACACACACACACACACACACACACACAAAAACACACGACAGATCAGTAACCTGTCCTGTTACCTGTTCATCCTTCACTTTGAGAACAACGGTAATCAGTTTATCTGTATATGAGTTGAGTTGAGTTCACTCTCTATCTTTTAGATTTTTAATATTCTTTGACAGTATCTCCCTCATCTTTTTATTTTGCATTTGCAAGTTTCTCTTTTTTGATTTTGATTATTCAATAATTTCATTAAAACTAAATCTGCTGTAGGAATGGTTTTCTTGTTTATTTTTTCCCACAGTCATTTTCATATTTAAAGATATTAAATATTGGCACAGAATCGGCTATTGGCTGCTTCAGTTACAATATCAGAAAATATCAGAGTCAGTACTGGTCTTAAAAAAAAAACATATCAGCTGAACCATAATAAGGACAAACCGGACGTTCAAAAGCCTGGCAAAATGGATGCACGTTTTTGGTGCATCTGCTTTTCTTGTCTCATCTCCTACTGAAGGTAATAAGCAAAGGCTTTTTCCACCTTATGGTTCACTTTGGAGAAAAAATTATGTAATGCCAAATTTAACTAATTTCTGCATGACTTCCTAGTTATTTACAATCATAATCATATTTATTAATTTAGCCAAATCATAACCTTTCAGATATCTTATATTAACAGCCACAACAGCATTTAAGGGAATATAGTCAGACCTCTGTTGAGTCAAAATCACCAATGAGAAGAGAGTTTGCTGTTGCATTTGACTGATATCCTGTGACGCCGGCCAGGATGTTGGCTTTTTATGAGGCCACAGTGTAAACGCAGCATTAGTCTCAGGGGATCAAAAGGCCACAGTGCCAGCTGTTAATATAATGAATACCCACAGGACCAGTACTGGTGGCTGATGAAAATAGCCAATGTCTTTTATCTCTCCTCCTCCTCCACCTCCTCTTTCATTGAAAGAGAGAGAGGGAGAGAGAGAGAGAGAGAGAGAGGAAGAGTGGGAGAGAGAAAGAGTGTGTCAGGCCAGCTGAATCCCCCAGACAACTGGCCTGTATCTGTTCTTATGTGACTGGAGGTACATTTTGTTTTTATTTCTGTTTGTGTGCATGTGAGAGAGAGAGAAACCCAGAGAGATTAATCATAAAGCTAATTTAGTGATTAGTGACTCACAACCCTTCTCAGAGCTCTCTCTCTCCTAAATTTCAATCTCAATACAATCATCAACAAACAAAATTTATTTATATGGGACCAATCTCCAAAAGAGTTTAAACGCTTTACAGGAAGGCATAAATCCACCTAAAATATATATCATAGGGAACTACTCAGTCTCCTTTATCTATCACAGATATTAAGCAAAATGGTAGTGATTCAGTGCAAGAGCATGGCGTTACAATATAGTAAGCCCAATACTGGACAATACTGTTTTCTTTAAAAATATCAGGTATCAGTCAGTCATGTTGTCCACCGCATCTATACGATGGTGAAGCAGGCATTGTCAGGCGATGATGTCAGGAGATGGGGAAGACAAAAGCTTTCTGCACACCAAAACAAGCTACAGGAAACGGGAGGACAACCTACAACCTGACCGATGTACACAATAATGATCTTTCACACTCTCATTTACATTTACTTTTTGTAATATTTTGCATGTTTGTGTGCTGCTGCTCCGCCCTGTGTGTATACTATCCGGATTATGTGCCCTTAAAGTAACAGTGAAATCCACTAGTTGATTTCAAACTTGTCTTTTGTTTCTTTCAACTGCCTCAAGATAGCAATACACCAACAATGCGCCTGACCACACCTCATTTTTAGACCAGCGCGCCCGTGGTCGCAGATGGGCCCAAGTGCTATTTATACAGCGTGGGCGCGAGATGGGAAAATATCTGGAAAACTGAGACGACCGCACAGTCAGAAAGCTGTTGATGGTCACGCTTGAGTCTGGGATGCGGTTGTGCGGCCACGTCTCGGTGATGCGCATTTTGCTGCATTCCCGAAAATTCCTCTTACTCCTCACCAACACCTCTAGCTCATCCATCCATGTTGACCAGTGCTCTCACATTCCTCATGATGATAGAAGAGATAGCAGGTTTATGTTTCCTCTTCCTTTCACACCCTTTTTACGCTTGCACTGCACCCCCATCTCCACCTCTGAAGCTCTGTCTGGTGCTGTCAGCTGGTCCCGTGCTTAAACAATGCTGCTTCTACGAGTGCACACATCACCTCAAGCCGCTAGATGCATTCCAACAAACAAAACAAGTAAACCTGTACCCATTGTTATGACATCCAAGGAAGGTTAAAAAGTATTAAAAGCAATAAAAAGACAGTAAAAACAGTAAAAGCATAAAATAAACTGAAACAAGAGACACTGCAGCTACCACAGCAGGTGGCCAGTAGCGGTGCCACGGACACAGAATCCATTTAAAAACCAGTATCACGCAAACCCTAAATTGCAATGAGCAGGTTCTGATTTCATAGGTCTGAAAGGGATATGTTCTGATTCCCAGTTAAGAGTTTAGAGTGAAATGATCTTGTGCAGCTGGAGTCTGCAGTCAGTGCATAGATTCTGGTTTGACTGAGATAATGAGGAGGAATGGTCTTGTAAAAGAGACTTCAAGGGAAGTGTGTGTATGTGTCTGTGTGTGCTGCTGACTGACCAGCGGTGAGTCCTCGTACACGATGATACCATCTTGGACCGAGGGCTGCAGGGTCAGAGTCTGCACCGTTGTATCCCTGAGAGAACAGACAGCACAGGGTTACACACACACAAGCCGGATGATGTATAACAATTAAAAAAAGAAGAAGGAAAAAAAATGTTCAAGTCATGTGGTTGCAATTAAAGTTTTGATAGATTCAAGCAAAACCTTTTCAACACTTTGGGAAAACATTGGAAAGCATTGGTTTTCTAGGATTGAATATGATTAAAAGATTTCCTCTGACATGCAGCTTAAGGGATTTTGCACACCACCAGAAAACCTTGTTAAAGCAGACATCAGGAACACTCTGATATAAAAAGAAAATAGTTTTCTCACTCCCTCACAATCCCTCGAAATTCAGTTTACCTATTTGCAAGAAACCTGACAACCCATTTTTTTTGATTATATGTTGCTGCTTAAGCCGTCAGTCAGGCTGTTTGAATGTGCTCCAGGGTAAGGCTGTAGAGAAAAGTTTGCTTCAACAATACACGGTGGCTGCATGAATGTTGGAGACAGACTGCATCCATATGCTGCTGTTAATGTAGTCGGATGGATCTCTGAGCACCTCCAGAGGCATTTTGGACGATCCCATCTTCAGTGTGCTGTGTTGTCTGGATTTCTGAGGACAATCTGATCCCAAAGGATGCACGATAATGGCAGGTGAAAAGCGGGTCAGTGACATTTTGCTTGGGTTCAATAGGGCAGCAAATGATAGATATGATTAAAGGATTCTCCCCAACAACTTCAATCCCCTGTGGCTTTCCAAAATTATCTCTCTCTCTCTCACCAACCGCCGCACCCACCTTCTCTCTCCAACACCCCGCAGCGTGACCCAGGGGCTGTCCTAGTTTCCTTCCTGGCTGGCTGCAGCTCTCTCGTCTTTCTGAGCCACATCTCTGTAGGCCTTCAGTTAGAGGCTCCCTGAAGCCACATGCACAGATCTGCCTGCCTCTGCCCTGCTCTAATATTAGCCGCTGCTACAGTAACTAACCAGGCCACATCCGTGCTCGGCTCCACTTCGACTTTCACAAGACTTTGAGAAACTGCACACACACGCTGAGAGGAAGAATCGGCCGGCCTATATGTGAGCGCAGATGTTTGCTAATGTGCACAACAAAAGGACTGGCTCTAACAGTCCTCTCTGCTCCACCTCAGACAGTGAACATTGTCAGATCTTGCCCACCACAAGACTGAATCTGTGATGAATCTATAATTGCACCTCATCCTTTCTCTTTCTCCTTCAGTTACTAAGATGCTTACAAGTGATGATCTTTATTGGTATTGTGTCTGTTTGCCATTTGAGCTCTGCATATAAAACCCTCATCAGAGCTAGAGTTTTCACTGGGCCTCAAAAATTGGACCTGTCCCGATATTTGCCCAAACACATGAGGCAAACTGTCTGGGTTTGAACAACATGTGCATTTTCTGAGCCCAATTCTAGAAAAAAACATGAATTGTTGCATTGATTTTTTTTTTCTTTTTTGAAGATGCATCGGATAGGCCCGCTGAATAGGTGGCAAACACCTAACCTGGCGTTTCACTAAGTAAACTCTACATAAACCTAACTTCAATTGCATGCCAACGCATCAAAGGTGAGGCTATTTTCTTAGTTGTGAAACCTATAACTGAAGTATAATTGACCCAAATCCTACATAAAAATTTGAGATAAATGCAACAGCTTTTCAAAATGTTGCATTTACGCCAACTGAACATATTGTTGCCTAATATAAATATGTTGCTAGAGTTTTAAATATTAAAACATTTCATAACTCTTCAAACCCCCGGGCCAAAAAGGGAGAAAATGGAAGAAATCTTGCCTGTGATTGATCTAAGCTACACTGAACAGCAAGGATGCTTTCAGGGCCACACACTGATATGAACAAGCCATCCTGACCTAATTTTCGTGAACTGTGATCATGTGTATGTATTTATAGATGTCCTCGTTCACATATGTGAACAAGGACTTCTATTGATGTGGGCTTTTCTTTCATATGGATCTGTAAAGTCCTTGTCCCATGAAGGCTGTCCTGGTTTACAGGGAACCAAAATAGTCTTTGACACCCTTAGATAGGAGGCGAAGTCTGGCAATGATGGTGAGAGAAAAAGCTTCTCACACCTCCTTCACACAGAGTCGCTTTGTTCCTCATGTTGGATGAAGACCCATTTGTGCCCCCCCAACAAGCTTGAAACAGCTACACCTCAAAAATAAGCACATCCACACAATACAAAATGATTCATTTTCAGGCTGCAAATGGCGTCTCACTATTACACAGAGTAGGTCATAGTAACTACTTTTCAGGTGGATGAAAAAGCAAAATTGGATGTGACTTTATTAGCCTCCAAAGCACACATCTATCAATGGCAGTAGATATGGGTCACTGTTCGAAAAAACCTATCTGCTACTAAAAACTCTATCTGGTACCTAGCAGGTAAAAAGAATGAAATGTGGTGATGCCAGACAATACTAAAAGTCTGAGGCTGTCATCTAACTTTGAGTTGGAAGACTGTTCGATTCGTTTTTTCACATGCTGGATTACATTTTTAGTAAGCTCTACTCGAGTCACCTCTCCAAAAAGAATTGAATTTGCATTGATTCCAAAGTGACATGGTCGAAAAGGCCTTTTTACACTGCAGTGATGCATTTGTGTGTCGGAGTGGACGTTGTGCCGCGGAAAATTTGGTCAGAGTGGACGGTTGTATGGTGATGCCCAAAACCCTTGATTCCTCTCACCTGTGTAGCTGCAGGTATTCCCTGGGCCGGTTCAGAAGGTGCAGGAATCGGTCCACTATCTTATTCTTACCCACGCCCTGTGGGAGAAATACAAAACAATTAACAACCGGCACAGTTACATCAAATTAATCTCACTGCATCAACTGTGTTTGACTGACAAAGGCTGGAAAGACAAGGACAAGGGAGGTGTCTGTTCCATCTGTAGTTAGGCGGCCCTGGGAGGGAGAGATGAGTGTGTCCCCACAGTTTTGATGGTGTAGCATCCTGACAGGGGCTGTTCTCGGGGACTCCCACCAGCTTCCTATAGAGCCGGCCTGTCTTAGATGGCTGCTGAGTTTCTCGGCCTGTCTGTCAGCCCTCTGGTAAGCCACTTTGACAGCTCCTAATGTCCAAGCTTCGCCCACACACAGGCACACACTTAGACTTGCGCAGACACACACATAAACACACGCATGGGTACACCATGTCCATGCTCTCTCCCTCCTCTCCCTCTCTCCTCCTCTAAACCATGCCCATTAAGGCCAGACAGGGGGTGCAGAATGTCCCCTAGGAAGCGGTCCATCCTTCCGTATGCTCACAGTGAGCTGCATGAAGGGGGGTCGGAGGGTGATATGAGGGCACAGGGAGCTTGTTTCATAACCCGCCCCTCAACACTCATCAAGCAGGGCTGTCAACTGTGGCCTACTTCACTGAGATCCATTGCCGCATTAAGGAGATAACCCTATCTCCAGAGGCATCACTCTAAGCTCAGTTTCCCTTATGTTACATCAAAGTGAGCCCATGGCATCAGATTTAAAATCAACTTCACTGGGATTGTATGCCTAATTACAGATCTTAAGACCTATAAATTGGTCAAAATAATGTTTTTTGTTTTGTTTTTTTTACACAGAATATGATTCTGAAGTAAATCAGGAAGCTACATTACTATTACAGTTGCGATATGTCACACACCTGGTTGCCCACCAACAGTAGATGCTCTCCTAACAGGAAGTCTTTCAGCATGTCCTCCATCACCATCATATGCTGCAGAGACAACAGAAAATTCATTCAGCTGATAAACAATCATTTATAATCAGTGTGACCTGTGAAATATTCCTACCGCAGCCAGCTGCTTTTGACATACAGTTTATTATGAAAAAAAATTATTCTTGTCCCCTCTGTTAAGATAAAAATCAGCTTATTTTGTGTTAAAATGTGGGACAGTTTGCTTTCTCTTCTCCTCTCACTCAGAAGACAGGACAGAAAACAGGTCACTCAGAAGTGGGACAAGGGAAAAAAAGTCTCTCCTCCTCCTTGTTCTCTCTCTCTCTCTCTCTCTCTCTCTCTCTCACTCTCTTCCTTTCATTCTCATTTTACATTGCAATAGAAACAGGCAGATAAAAAGGGCAGAACGAAGACACACACACAGAGATAGAGAGAGAGAGAGAGAGAGAGAGAGACGGATGGACAGATAGATCTGGGTCGCATAGCCTCATCAGTATTGCCACAGGTTGTCAGAGTGTCATTTCTGAGGCTGGCTCTCTGGAGATGCTGTTAAGTCACACAGGGCCGCACCAGCCCACAGGTTAAGGGGTCAGACATGTGTATGCATGACTGACCCCAAAGTCAAAGAAATCAAACTGTGATGTGCAGTCTAATATGTTCCAGTTTAATGACCTCATCAAAACACTAATCAGACAGTAGTGTGAGGGCTGACCGGTGCTCTGACACAATATAGCAACTACAACTGAATGGCTGATAAATACTAAAAAAAAAATCTGAATCTAATATCATTGGAGAAGAAAACAAACAAACAAACAAACCAAATCAAAAACAAAAAAAATCATACCTGCTAGTATCAACTTAATCACCTGGACAAGCAGAGCAATAACTGAGTATTGCGGACTGAAAAGCCATTTATTATTTGGTCAAAGTGATAAGTTTCACAATATGTTGTAGGATGACCAAACCAAATCTTTTGCAGACAAACATAGATTTGAATGGGTAGAGATAAGGTTGAAAAAGTCCTACTTATCTGAAAGAACACAGTGTGTGCTGTAACGATTCCATATTGAAATTCTCTGATGTTAAATATGGTGTACCTCAGGGCTCGGTTCTTGGCCCTCTACGTTTCTCTCTTTATACTTCGCCTCTTGGCTAAATTATACGCAGTCATGGAAGAAATTCCCATTGCTATGCGGATGATACTCATCTACATGTGCCTATAAGGGCTGAGGATCATACTCAAATGACTAAATTAGAGGTGAGATGAGACGCTATTTGTTGGCCCTGCTAAATACAGACACCAATTTGATCAAGCGACATTTAACAAGTGGGGCAGCCAGGAATCTTGGTGTTACTTTGATCCTGGCCTTAAAGCTCACTAAAGAAATCACCAAGACTGCCTTTTTTCACTTACGTAAAATAGCTAAAATTTGGTCTTTCCAGTCCATGGCTAATGCAGAGACTCTTATTCATGCATGTGTTTCATCCAGGCTTGATTACTATAATGTTCTGTTTTCAGGTTTGCCACATACCAGTCCTAAATGTCTTCAGATAGTTTAATATGCTGAGGGTAGAATATTAACTAAAACAAGAAAATTTGACCATATTACACAAATTCTTGCCTCGCTTCCTTGGCTGCCTATCCATGTTAGATCAGACTTTAAGGTGCATCTGCTGACTTATTAAATCCTAAATGGGCATGCCCCATCATCCCTGTCTGATCTCCTTAAACCTTCTACTCCATCACACGCTCTCCGCTCTCAAAATGCAGCGCTCCTGTGTGTACACAAAGTTAAAAATAGGTCAGCAGGCGGCAGGGCTTTTTCCTGTTGGGCTCCGTTCTTATGGAATAACCCCCGTGCTTCAGTCAGACAATCAGAGTCTGTTGAGTCCTTTAAATCCAAAACATAAAACTCATCTTTTTGACATGACCAACAATTAGTTGCTTTTAAGTGAATATTTTATGGCCTGGTACTGTACAACGGGTTGGTTGTTGTCTCAGTGATTTTACCACTGTCCTGCCGACAAGACTACAGATTATAGACTTTGCTGTTTCTCAGCAGAGTATGCCTAGACTGGCAGGGGAGGGTGTGCAACTGCAGACATGGCACAACTCTTAATTTCTGCTTTCTTTCTTCATCTCTGCTTTCTTCACACTTCTCCTCTTTCTTCACATTTCTCACTTCTCTCTCTCTTTTCATTTCCTTCTGAATGATGTCTTTATCCTTCTCTCTCTCCTGTGTGCATAATGCATTTTCTTGTCTCTTCTCCTGTGTGTGTGAACGGTGTGATGCGAGTCTCTCCTGTGTGCATGTGCAGTCTGTCCTGCCAGGTCTCCATGGTGATGGTGGTTGTGTGGCTCAGGTTCTAGGCAGTTCTGTTGGCACCTGGCACCGCTTGGCGCCCTCCTCATCACATTTTTCAAATATCTTATAAATCTTAGAAATCGGTTATCCTGTTCCAATGTTGTTTTCTGCATGTTAAGTTCTATTCTGTGCACATAGCACCCACTGCACGTATGGTGTACCTCAGGGCTCAGTTCTTGGCCCTCTACGTTTCTCTCTTTATACTTCGCCGCTTGGCTAAATTATACACAGTCATGGAAGAAATTCCCATTGCTATGTGGATGATACTCTGCATGATCTACATGTGCCTATAAGGGCTGAGGATCATACTCAAATGAGTTTGTTTTCTGCATGTTAAGTTCTATTCTGTGCACATAGCACCCACTGCACGTCTGTCCATCCTGGGAGAGAGATCCTTCCTCTAGGATTGTCGCGATACCAGAAATTCAGTAGTCGATACCAATACCAGTTAATTTCCATGATTCTTGATACCCATTTCGATACCATGGTAAAAAAAAAAGAAAGAAGAAAAAATATGTAAAAAAAATATGTAAATAATGAGTAGGCTTATACATAATTAGAAAAACAAACAACAATTTAACAGGAAACTTCCATGGCACTGTTAGCATAAATTTGTTTTGCAAATGTATTATCATCCCCTGAGCATCCACCTTGAACGCACGACTACACAACACACGACTTGCGCCGTGTTTCTTGTGGACAAGGTACCTGGAGAAGCCATCTGTCACATGTGTTTGTCTCCTCTTCGGCATAAATTGTATGTATACTGCCCCCATCAGTTCTGGAAGAATATGTTTCAGCCCGCTCAAGGCTAAAACTAAATAAATACTAAATATAAATTAATACATCTGGTACCGTTGGTGCCATGGCAAAAGGGTATATTGTGGTGTTTTTGGACTACTGACATCAACTTGGTTAATTTGTGATAGTGGGCCATACAAATAAAATTGACTTGACTTCAACAGGCGAAAAATTCTGCCGGTGGGATGAGCTAATCATTTTTTCAAATCAAGTTCTTTCAGGTTTTTTCTTGAATCATACGTAATTTTGTTGATATCGTTGTTCCCAAAGAATTCCCTGGAACAGGCATTGGAAACAAGTAGGCTTTACAGATTGGATATGGGACTAAATGACTTGTTAAGATGGAGATTGACTGATTTTGCTCTCCAATCACAATGATTAAAAAAACAAAACAACGCAGGATCAAATTTGGCCTCTCTTCGACTGATGTGTGATAAATGCTTTAACTCTGCCAAACTCAAATGACGTACAAGCACGTGTGCCGTGGTGGCTTTTGTGGTTTCAAATCCTGTGTAGATCAACTGAATCAAATCAAGCAATCAAAGAGTTTCATCTGCTGTATACACCAACACGCAAAGATGGAACAGAATTACAGCTGGATTAGCCTCTCAGCCAATAAAGCCCACCATTAAGAGCAATCATAAGTAAATTATACTCTACTAGGGAAGATTATAGGGCCAGTCCTGGACTGATATTAGCATCTCTGAGACTCCCGTGTGTCTGAGCGTGGCCTAGCAGGAACAACAAAGGGCTTAGCCTGGGGAAATGTCAGCCAGCACCAGAACTAAAAGTCAAACCCTTCATAATGAAATAATATCACATACTGGGACAGGGAGCAATATTAATAATAACAAGAAAGAAGGAGGAGGAATAAAAGTGAAGGAAGGAAGGGAGGATCTGAGAAGCTCAAATAGCTGCTTTTCCACCAGTGTGTGACCCACACTGAACTTAAACGAATGAATTATTTTATGTGTTAAGCAGAGCACTATGCGTGGAGGAATGCAGCTGTGGTCAGTCTCAGCTTTTACACAGTTGTGGTAAGGTTAACTAATGTTGTGCGCTGGAATGGCCTCGAGTGAACTATGGGCGTGCACTGGGATGTTTCTCAGAAAAATATCAAATGAAATCTAATTTGATCATATTGTAATCCATCTTTTTGCTCGATTACGATACGATATGGTTCATTTCCAGGATATAAATGTCTTTGCTGGCCCCCATGTATAATAAAACAAGGCTTTTCATCCTTGATTTTTTTATTTTATTATTATTATTTTATTTTTGTTTGAAAAGCTCTTTTTCTTGAGAGATGCATTATGTGGCGTGGAAATGCTGGAGACAATGGCTGCTTGTTTTTGCTGCAGTATCTCACTCAGTATACAGTTTTCGGCTGCGGGTCGATGCATGTTATTACCTGTGGGTTATCATAGAAGAGCACATCCGGAACCTTCATTTTCTCACTGGGGTTGTAGATGGGGGAGGACACACTGCCGATAGTCAACACACCATCCTTTACAGTACCTGGACAAATCCAGAACAAGGGGTCATTGATGTGTGTGTGTGTGTGTTTGTATTGGCTTTTAATCAAGAAAATCTCTAACACTAGTAGGGCATGAACTTTGCTTTTATCTCTATCTATCTGTAGATATAAGGGACATGTGCTTCTTGTTGACCTTCTAAACCCACAGTTTCCCAGCCGATGTGGGGACTGGAGCAAGGATTTAAACTGAAACGTACAGCTGTGGTTGCGAGTGTGTTCTGCAGAGTCTGGTGTGTCCTCTATGGAGCAATTGGCCAGGTTCTTCTGGAGAGAAGCACGGGCCAGGCTGGGCAGGAATCTGACACACACACACACACACACATTTTACCACATACACATGATAATATGGCATTACATTTTATTTGTAAAGCATTTTTGTAAGCGCAATATTACACCACGCCTCATAATCAAGACAAAGGAAAGACACAGAAATGGTGCATCTGAGAATACATTTGAAACAGTGAGTGTAAGTGTATGTGTAAGTGAGTGTGTGTGTGTGTGTGTGTGTGTGTGTGTGTGTGTGTGTGTGCGTGGAGAGACAGGCCTTGTTGACAGCGTGAGCGATGCTCTCCTCCGGGTACTGAGAGAGACGACGACAGATCCTCAACAGCTGTCTGGTGGAGAGAGATGAGGCCAGAGACTGTGCCTGGAGACATACACACAAACCCAAACTAGTTAGATCACACACACACACACACACACACACTGGTTAGACCACATCCACACACTTACTGTGGGGTCGTTTGTCTTGCGGAGGCTGTGTGTGAGTTGCAGTAGCTGCTCCACTGCCTCTTTAGGCACACTGGGAGTCTAGAAAGAAAGAGAGGAGAGAGAGAGAGAGAGAAAGGAGAGTGATATAAGGTTGCAAAGAGAAAACCAGATAAAACAGGCTAACTGAATGACTACAATCTCCATCAGTTCTTTTTTGTCTTTTTTTAACCATAAACTCTGCTCTCATAAAAGGAGCAGATTTTCTCAGTGACATTTCCCTATTTGAATAAACATGCTAGATCAAATCAAATAACATTACATTCAGAAGCATGGTGTTAATAAATGATTGTCACAGATATATATATAAAAAAAAGCCAATGCTCTTGGTCACATTGCAATTACATTCTATTGTCATGAATATCATCACTGAATTTGCCAATAAACGATGATGTGAACAGTTGATGATGTCTTCCTCAGAACAACAGTATTCCACAGAGTGCAAAACATGGCCGGCTCAACAGATGTAATGGCAATCGTAAACAGGAAAACGGCTGCCATAGCCGGCTGATACCCATTTCACAATGGCTCCAACTATGGAAAACGTTCAGGGCATCAAACTGTGCATGTATATCATCTTTTGTACTTTTACATGGCAGGGAAATCTGAAACTATTTACAGACTGAACTGACTTTCTGAGACTGTTTTGCTCTGCTAATTTATTTTCATTTGATGCACAGTTGTGGGATGAGACTTAACATGAGGCGGCTCAAAAGCAGGCAGTGGTAAAGTAAGCTGACTGTAAACAGAGAAAGTGACTGAGAAGAACTGGATGCAGGAAGCCGAGCAGGGCAGGGAGAGGAAGAACATTTTCTCCTCGGTGCTGCCACTCTTAAAAGGAGAGAACAATGACGATGATATTTTTTATGGATGC
>OMLB01042931.1:14965-29508 GCA_900302555.1 Myripristis jacobus
ACCCTTGAAGTCGGTGAGAATGCCTCCTTTCGTCACCAGACAAAGGCGAGCATCACAAGAGAAGAAGTTTGAGAGACTTCAGCTCCAATTAGTGGTGGTGTGTGTGGAGGGGGGACCGAGCCACAGCAGGTGGAACTGCTGCTTTTCAGCCTCCTCTGTTTAGCAGATCATTATTGCCATAGAGTGACTGCGGGGTTGCTCAAAACTAATTATTTGTAAATTAATGTTCTGTCCTCCTGTGTCTGGGTGAACGCTGTGTCTTTGCATTTAGACTCATGAACTCTTTCTTTCTGTCTCTCTCTCTCCCTCCAGGTTAACAGATCTGTCGGGCTTTCTCACAGATGGGCCAATAAACTATAAATACAAGACCAAATGCACCTGGCTGATAGAGGGATTGTGAGTATCTCTGTTTTCCTCTCCTCTTATCAGCGTTAATCCTAAGCAGTTTGTTTTTCACAGCTTCAGACAAAGAAAGAATTCCTTTTCTGTGTGTGCAAACTCAAGGATCAAGCTATTTTCCGCTCCGCCAGGGATCCCTTTCGCTTCTTAATGCCTCGCGCGTGCCACACACACCTCGCGTAGCACGTGACGACTGTGCATTTTAATAACTCTGCGGTAAAAATCACACATTTCCCAAAGTAAATCTGGTAAACCGTGGTAAACCGTGCACCTTTCCCTGTTAATGTGCGTGGAAAATGCCAGTCCCAGTAACACGCGGCGCTCTCGGCCCTGCTGATCCCATGGTGATGTCACTCTGTGTGCTCTGTCCAAGCCTGCAGCTCTGCACCTGGGGTCTTTTGATGAATTTAACGAGATTAGGATATCAAGCGAGAAGTATGTGTTGTTGTAGAGCTTCATTAGCAGGTTTTTGGCAAGCACATTTTGTCCATTATCAGACGAAAATCCAACATCAGATGTTGATTTCTTGGTTTATGTTAAATGCACTGACGATAATCACATCTTATCCGCTTACTAATAGTCAACAGGAACATTAATTTTCTCATGTTGTAGTTTACATGACTGAGTCTTATGAAGGGAAGTGTGTACACTGTCCTCGTATACATTTTTATTGATATATTTATTTTATTTCTATATATTTTTTATTTTTATATACACATTTTATTTACTTTATTTATGTATTTATTTATTAATTACATATTTACATATTTATTTATTCATTTGTAGTTTGTTTCTTTACTTACTGATTATTTACTTTTTAATTACTTATACACTTATTGACACTTGTATACATTTACCATTTTCTGTAACATTTTTACAATGTCTTCCGGTGTATCTCCAGCACTAATGTCTGCAACATACACTTCCTGCACATTTATTGTTCAATACTGCAGCCAGATTTGAAAAGCCGCATTTTAAACCAGTGTAAACACATCCACTCGCTCACTCTCTTCCCCTCATCTCACTCCCTCTCACTCCCTCTGCTCTCCTCTTGCTTCCTCCCTCTTAGTAAGGGGAGCTATTTATGTCAGGGTACGTCTGTTCAAGGGCGAGCAAAGTCTCCTAACGACTTTTGTGTTTAATTTGGAATGTAGTCGTTTCACAACTTTTCAACGTCGTATCCCCTAAAAAAAAGACAGCAAATATTAATGTTGCAACAGATGTTCTATTTCTCAAAAGAGAGCACTCCGTTCCATTTTAACTAAGTAGGAAATATTCGTTTTTTTTGTTTTTTTTAAGGCAACAGCTATTTCAGCAGAATGTGAATATATTATATGTAATGTATGCATAGAATTTATAAAGCACACACAATATGGTTTCTGGTGGCATAATGCATACCATCAGTATGTGCATTGCACTGCACCATGGGAGGCCACGCTTCACAACGATTTATCAAAAGAGAGAGCACTTCAATCTATTTTAACAAAGTGGGAAATATCAGTGGGCTTTTGTAACCAGTTAATATGACAGCTATTTCATCAGGATGATTAAATAAATGTGAACATATTACCGGTTTATGCAGTGCATGCATATAATTTATTCAGCATGCACAATAGGGTCTCATGTGGCACAATGCATATAATCAATATGTGCATTATGCCTCCCAACAATTTTAGCACGGCTAAGAGGTGTTGTGAGCCCTTGCTGTGCCAGTTTGTGAAAAGCGCAAACTGGCACAGCAAGGATTCACAAATAGCAGCAAAATAATAATCATATGTAATACATAAACATTAAGTAATCATGCAGAATCTCTTTGGTGTACTTCTAACGTGTGCTGTCTCTGTGTCTCCGACTGTCTCTCAGCCCTAATGCGGTGCTCAGACTGCGCTTCAATCACTTTGCCACCGAGTGCAGCTGGGACCACATGTACGTCTATGATGGAGACTCCATTTACGCCCCCCTGATAGCTGTCTTCAGGTGAGTGGCCACTAATCTGAAACGAGAGCTGATAGAGAGCGGGGAAAATGGTAATTACTCAGGTAGCCTTTTGCACGGCATGAAAAGCATCAACAAATGCCACTTTTCCAGGTTAATTACTTTTTATATAAGCAAACTAATGGGTCTCCGCGGTGCAACAATGCTCCAATAATAGGAAGCAAATAGTGCTCACATTATGGCCCTGGCTTTTCTCTGCTTTTCCCTTTTCTGGTGAAGAACATTACCATGAGCATGCAGTTAGCACATTGTAATCTGGAATAAATTCTTCAAAAAAATTATAATCGTGGCACAGCAATGTACTAACCTCCCATTATCTGCAGCTGTACACTCCATTGGCGACACACTTGAGTTGCTCCTGGGTGATGGAGGGGTTCATTTGGCCTGTTCCAGCTAGGGGAATTATTTGGCATTTGGTTATACAAAGTCTATGCTTGTGTAACATTACGGCCTACAATAAATAACCTTACATTGTTCATTATGGCGGTTACACACTATACATGGAAACAGCTGCAGTGGATAAAAAGCGACAAATCAGTTGCAATAAGAAAGAAGCTTTGACTCGGATTCATTATGGGCTACGGTGCATTTGCAGTACATTGCATTTATTATAAGAGACAGGCTAATCCAATAAGCCCTCCTCCTTAAAAATATTCATCAAACAAATAAGAAAAAAATGCAATATGACCGTGTATTGCGATGCTATTTTACTTTACGGCCAATCACTGTCGTATTTTTAATGGGGTCTGCCATTCCTGTAATGGAATCCTTTTTATCTTACAGCTCTCCAGTGGTGCTCTCAGGCCAAAGTACCAGTCCGTAAAATAAAATACTGCACCGTTTACAAGAAATGTGCCTTTAGAAATGTATTTTTGGTTTGTGTCTCTTTCTCTCTCTCTGTCCCTCCTGTCTTTCTTTCCAACGTCTTCTCAGTGGTCTGGTGGTACCAGAGACCAGGGGGAACGAGACGGTCCCAGAGGTGGTGACGACATCCGGCTACGCTCTCCTCCACTTCTTCAGCGACGCCGCCTACAACCTGACCGGTTTCAGCATCGCGTACTCGTATGTCTACCCGTCTCTCTTCCTCCCCATCTGTCTCTATGCATCTCTCAGACAAATGGATACACACTTGTGCTAGGGATGTAATGGAACATAGTTGATCCGTGGTCCGCACAGATTACCCCCTCATGGTTCAGTACACATGCCGGATTATTTCACAAAATTTAACCACCGCAGTGAGATCAAGTGTTCTTATGGCTGTTTTTAAGTATTAGTTTCCTAAATCTCTTGTGACTGCAGAGTTGCAGTGGAAAGACAGACCCCACTTGTCCAAAAAATGTCCAGTCCGTAAATTTGGTTAGGCTTTGGTAGGGGTTTCTTCAGGTTAAGGTTAGGGTAAAAAAGGGTGGATGAATTTCTGAGCAGGGATGCAAAACTCATTGAAACACCGGCAGTAACTGAAATCCAACTAACTCGGAATGGCTTTCGGTCCAATGCGATATTTTTGTATTATTGAGGATTCAGATTAACGGGCTATCGGACCAATGGCATAGCACCACAGCAACACTGTTTGTCAAAAGCTTCTTGCATCGGAAAGTAGAGTCGTCCCCTGCAACTTGACTGATGCGATTTGTGTCAAAAATCTTGCGCCAACTTTTAAGTCAAACTGATCAGTCAGTCTGCCACACACAGAGGTAACGAACACAGGCATGAAGAGTTCTTGTCTAAACCGATCAAATGAGGTGCTCCGGTTACTATGGCAACATCACATGATGAGGAAGCACAAGTAACGCAGGGGACAAAGAGAAGGAGTTTGTTTCTTTTTTCTGCGAGTGTCTACATGATGTCAGAAAGAGGAACAAACACTTATGCCAAGAATTATGCCAAAGACATTTGTTGTCATTATTTGTCATTGAATTTATTTGTTACATACCAAATGAACACATTTTTAAGTAGCGTCTATGTAGTTTTTATTGTCCCAACAAAACAATATATGGCATACCTGGCTGAGACATGTAGTCATTCTGCCATAAACCTAGAATTAAATGGACTGAAAAACAAGCAAAGCCTAGGGTTGTAAGATAATTTTTACATTTTTTTACATTTTAATTTAGTGATTTGAAAAATCATCTGAATGCTCTGTGACTCAAAGCCGTGATATGATCCAGAGCACGACTTTGGTGATCTGTTGCACCCCTAACATGTATAAATATGCTCCAAACTTGCACGTACCTTTCACAAAAATGCATACCGATACACCGCAATGCTGCCTACAGCCTTTCGCTCCCTGTCTCTTTCACAAACCTCCGGAAAGTAACAATGACTGCAGGAACACATGCTGGTTGCAGTTAATCAGTTTATTCCCTGATGGAAGATTGAATGATATGTATGGTAGGTTGGGGAAATGGTCTGAGTGAGGATGGTTAGTGTACAGTCACACAGCCTCAAGGCTCTGAGCACAAACACTCACAGTGGGGAGATAAAGGCTTCGGTTGTCATGACGACCCTCTTGTCACAGCAGCAAACCTCCTTTTTCTGTTAATGAAAAGATGTTCTAACACAGGTCCTTGACTCCTGCTTCCCATCTCTCAGTCCCTCTCTTATGTTCCTACATCTCTCCGATAGAAATCCTTCTCTGCACATCGTCTTCTAATGCCTGAATTCACAGCGTATCAGTCTTTTCTCCTTTTTGTTTTCATTTTTATATTGAATGTTGCCCTTTTTTACCGCGTTTTTACCCTGTACTTGTTCATTAAATCTCAGTTTCAGCTTCCTTTTTATCTGTTGTCTGTCTCTGGCTGTCTAGCTAAATCTCTTTTTACGCTTTATTTTTCAAAACTCTTTTTGGCTCCATCTCCCTGGGGCATCTTGCTACCTGGTGTTGAGCCTCACGTAATGCCCTTGCAGGGAGATCAGCATGTGCTCAGTGATGATTTCACCATCTCTCATCTCTCCTCTCCCTCAATCTGCCCATTTCCGTTCTGCCTACCCATCACTCTTGACCGAATACTTTCTAATACAGCAGAAATAACTTCCAAAAACTTCCATGCCTTTCTAAATCTCTGTCCTCCAGGATAAACTCTTGTCCTAACAACTGCTCGGGCCACGGCCGATGCAGCACGGCGAACTCAGTGTCCGGCCGTGTGTACTGCGAGTGCGAGGAGTACTGGAAAGGAGAGGCCTGCGACATCCCTTACTGCAGAGACAACTGTGGCAGCCCGGATCACGGCTACTGCGACCTGACCGGGGAAAAGCTCTGCGTCTGCAATGACAGCTGGCAAGGTAAGGCAGCTGGGCAAATGGGATGGGGAAGCAAACAGAATTTAATCAGGGAGATTAAGCACAGAGATATGGATGAAACCAGCAGGTACTTACTGAATGAACTGAGAGGGCTTTGGCCCGTCCAGGTGTGGTCAGTGTTGTTGGGGTGCAGCCAGAACCGCAGGATGTGGCTGTTGGGTCTGGAGCTGGGCTTTGTGGAAGGTTTACATCTGAATCGTAATGAGTCTGTGCTGCATGATCTGATTTGTGATTGACCACAGATCCACAGATGCCCCTCGCTTTCACAAAGCCACCGGGCATTCACATGTAGTTGGGGAAGCATCAGGTCGCATACGCCCACCTCTGAAGGTTGTTTGAGTGATGGGATCACAGTGAATCTCCAAGATGCCTTGAACCCTCTTCACACCTGTGCTAAGTGCCGCCCACTTTCAATCAGACCACCTGAGATAGGGTCCCTGTCTCATGTTAGCGCCGTTGTCTCACAACAGAGGCTTCTGTACCTTTGTCACAAACACGATCTTTGTTTCTTTGATCAAAAGTTTTGTCTTTTGCTCTGCTGAGGAGGATAAAAATGGTGGAGGGGCTTTTTTTCCACAGGCCATTAACTCATTCCACCATCTGCCACTGAGATGGTTTAGCTTTTTTTCCTCTATAAGACCAGCGGGCTCTCTTGTTTTGTGGAATAAAGTGATCTCTAATCGACCTTTACAAACTCTCAAACTCTGTCAAATATATAAGAGCATATAAGAACATCAATAGTATTTTACATCATATTCGTGCGAGATATCATGGTCCAGATAGTTTAGAAAGGTGTTGAAACACTGTGGCTATTATGTCTGGCCTTCCGGTTTGGTGAGGCTGGATCATAGATAGTGCAGTGCTGCCCTCTCCTGGATAGATGCTGTCAGTGCAAGTAGACTACCCCAAATCACAGAAGCAAAGTCACTACAGCTCTTAATGTTAATGTTGATATTTTAGCTTCCTTGGTCTGTAGACTTATTTGAAAATGATTATGGTGGGAGAAATTCTTTGTTTTTAAGAGGTTGTTTCTGATTCTGAGTAACCCTTCCTCCCCTTTCACACCGACTCAACCTAATGAATTTGTAGCATAAAAGTAAAAATCAGTGGAATGGAACATGATTCGAGTTATTTACCCAGAAAACAGCCACATGTAGAGAATGAAATCACCTGCAGTTTGGAAACACAGAGTAACGAATATAATAATCTGTAATTATGAAATATTGAGTGAAGAACATAAAGCAATACAGTATGTTTTTTGTTTTTTGTTTTTTCCCACAGAATGGGTATATATGACAGGTGGGAATCAATCAGTCATTTATTTGGGATTTATTCACACAGTTGGAACAAGGGATAGCAAATAGACAATAAATGTACACAAATTTATCTTTGGGACATTACTGTAAAAACAAATCATGCAGATTTCACAAAGTTGTGTGTGTTACCCTGAGGATCATCATATCATTCAATTTCTGTCATCTGAAACACAGGGGGACAGGGGGGACACAGAGTTCCAGTTTGTTCAGTATTCCAAAGAGAAGAAGGCTAAAACACTTTTTAGGTGCAAAAGTTATAAAGCAATTATTTCAGATTATTTCAGGTTAACTTATTAGGGGTATCACACTGAACATGAGAATCCAGATTATTAAGACAAGCTTGTCCATGTATATACAGTGAAACGGGGTGCAGTTGAGGTGCATTTTTTTTCTGCACTGAGGCTATAAGTGCAACTCAAAAAAGGCAAAGGATTTTCAGCATGGTGACATCTAGTGGACAGGTCAGCACATTGTAGCCCAAGGAACTAAAGGAAAACAGGTATGACTGCGAGATTAAAGGATGGCCATTTAGGGAAGACGGTTTGGTTTTTTTTGTTTGTTTTTTTTAGTGTGTATGAAATTGAATCGTGCTTACACACAAAACTGTAAAATGGGCTGTACATTGCCAGTTAAATAATTACACTTCAATTGTTCATTGTCACTTGGCATGTGCTTGTGCATGTTTAAATTACTCTCATTTACCTGTCAGTAGCGACACGTGAATTTGGTTTGAGGAGGGTTCTATTTGCAGCAGTATGAGTTGATTTATATGTATAAGTTGAATTTAAAATCACAAAACACATCAAGAACAGAGTGCACGAAACAAAAACTTCTGTGTGTGCGGGTGCACTCACACCACAGTACAGCTGCACAGGACAGCATGGTCTGTAACATTTCTACATAAATATTTATCCTCAGTAGTTCTGATATCTCACTTTCGCTCTGTGTGTTCACCTCTCCCTCATCCTTTCTCTATCTGTCTCTTTTGCGCCTCCATCTGTGTTTCTCCTCACTTTCACACCAAAGCATCCCACAGTAATAAAACTGTTGTTGCAGAGGTGGAGGCTGCAGTCTGCCCGTCCACTCCCTGACAGACGACAGAATGATGTGCATGTCTGCGCTGGGTGGGGTAATGAGAGGGGTGGGGACAGTTAGCGTACAGTCACACCGCCTCAAGGCACAAACTGTGGGGTAATAAAGGTGCTGGTTGCTATAGCAACACTCCTGTCACAGCAGAAAACCTGTTTTTGTGTGTGTATGTATTAATGAAAAGACCACGTTCTGCCATTTATCCTTCACTTCTCTGCTTCCATTCCTCCATTACCTCCAGACTACATTCACACCATTCATCCAAATGGAAATGGCAAAGCAGTTTGCATGATTGAATCAATGCATTTTTTAGTTTATCTTCCCTTTATTTATGCTTAACCCTCATTTGGTCGCTCAGGAAACAGTGCTGAGCTCTTTGTGTTGATAGCGGGTATACTGTGTTAATCAGAGCTACCAGCCCCATTTAAAGCCCTTAATGATGTTGACCTCACTGCCATACACAGAGAGGAAGGTCACTGGATAACATCGATGAGGGATGATGCTCATTATACGGAAGTGCTGCAGTGCAAAAAAAAAAAAAAAAATCCATCTAAACAAGTCATTTAGTCTGATATTCAGTCTTAAAATCTTGTTTTTCTTGAAACAAATGAAACAAATCTTGTTTTTCTTAAAATGAAAAACTATGATGTGGAAATTGTTTCCGACACAGTGTCACTGTCTTGTTCCTAGTGGACTCATCTGCTTCATTCTGCCTTGTTTCAACATAACTCCTAATAATTGCATCAGTGAAACTGCATTGGAGACAACTGGGATTATCTCTTCCCACTGGATTTTTTCACTTGTTTTCTTTTAAACACTTAATATAACACTTAATATGACTTATTATTATTATTGTTGTTGTTGTTGTTGTTGTTGCTGCAGTGTGTTGCTTAAAAACCTGTTTTAAGTAGATATTTGTGGAATAAATGTACATGTGATGAGTCCATTCCAAGACTCTGAGATCATAGGTGTCAATTAGGAATGGCAAAGCATGGCAGCTACCACACCTTGGAATCAGGATTCAGGCTTATTTATCAACTAGAAGAAACTAGACCTCTGATAGGTCCTTAATATGCCCATTCGTAAATATGAGTGTCCATAAGTAAAGTTGTTTGTTCCTCCATGATTTTGGCAGTGTGTTATGGCTGACTTCAAACATCTTATTGAAGACTGAAATCAGCCTGCGTGGTCGGGCCTTTGTACTTTATACAACAATAAATTTGCTTATTTTGTGCCAAATTTGCCTTTTGTTTTGCTGTGTTTTGAACAGCCCTTGGTTACCTACTAGAAATTAGCATGTAATTCACTGCATTCCTTTATTTTGTGTGGTTTAAACAAATGCCTGATGGAAATTAGACTTCCACTCTCTGGCCATGCAGCTGAAGTATGAACCACAAGAGATAAGATGAAAGCTGTTTTCCCTGCTCTTTCTTAGCTGCTCATTACCTGCAAAAATTAGGTGTTGTGAATGTGAGAGGGAGCTATATGTCTGTTAAACCAGTTTTCACCAGCATAGTAGGTCCTTCTGGCTACTCAAAGCCTGAATTATGCTGTAAATACCTTAAATCCTCAATTAACAGCCCGGGCTTTTATTTGTATCAATCATTGAATACAGCCGGCCTATATTTGGGACAGATGTCTGTAAGAGACCTGCCTTCAATTCCCCTTAATTTCTTTTTGTGCAAAACTGTTGCTCAGCAAAGATGGGAAATACTATCAAATGGTTTATTTAAATCAGTAAATATGAATCTTACCTGTATAAAAACAAAGCTACCCAATAACATGTCAGTTGATTGATTGCAAATGATGATAAAAATTAAAACAAAACTGCATCTGTGGAAACCACAAAAACAATTCATTTAGACCCGGCTTCTTACTGAGACCAGCCTTTTAGCATTTGTCTAAACGTGTAGTTATACACAGCCAAGAAAACAGACTTAAATTTCATATTTTTCCCATCATTGCTGAGTACTTCTGTGATGTCATGTCACATTGCAATACCTTTTGCTGAAACAACAGCCCTGTCAGAGAGTTATGAAACCCATTCATAACGCATTTTTCAGTTCCAATCATTCAGTTCCAGTCATTCATTTCCATGGGGTCTTCAGCAAAATGAGGAACAGTTTAATGTCACTACACTTTAATTCAATAGAACCTGTTGCAACAGAAGACAGTGTGTGAGGTGTAATTTATGTAATGTAATTAACAGTTTAACACTTTAATCACACCACTCTGAAACTGTTTGAAAGTGTTCAAGTTTAATATTCAGGCCTTAACTGTTGAATATGTCACACAAAGTATAGTATCCTTTCATTTCAGGGTTGCTCAGGAAAAATCACCTTAAAATGGGGGTTTCTGGCATAGTGGTAGTCAACCTGTTGGTCTGAAACATGGCAAAGTTGGAAAATCCCTCAACTGATCCAGCCTCTCCTGCTTTGCGAGCAGTGTGTTGTCAGTACCACTAGATGGTGCTGTGGTATTTTGTTTCATCATCAGTCACACTGCGTTTCACTCCAGACTTCTTCTAGTGCTTTATTTATCAAAACAAAACACATTTGTGATGTTGTGCGTATGTGTTAGATCTGTCAGTTCTTCTACACTTAAAGGGATTTATATCCTCTCTTTCTCCGACTCCCTTCTCCCAACCTCATCTTACTCTCTTTCATCTCACATGTTTGTAACATTTTTCTCCATTAATTGCTTGTCCCTCCATGAATAATTAACATGGAAGTGTTGCTTTTTTCTGTTGTGGTAAATAACAAATTTAGATAAGGAAGTAGTAAATATGCTTTATTACTTTTGCTTTGAAATGAGTTTTTTTTTTTTAACGTTTTAAAAAAAGCACTGTTCCTGTTTTCGTGTTTCTTGATGGTGTTGGTTTTCTCTTCTCTTATTACCTGGCTTTTTCATTAGCCTGAATTATGCTCAGCCAGGTTTGAGTAAATGCTCTATAAACAAAAACTGCACTGACTTGGTTTGATAATAAATGCCACTCTGCTCCCTTGGCCAAGGTCCGGACTGCTCGCTCTCTGTTCCCTCGACGGAGGCTTTCTGGATGCTGCCCAGCATCAAGCCGTCAGCCCAGTCTCTGGGTCGGGCGTCCCATCGAGGCCTGGTGCACTCGGGCCTGATGTGGGTGGTGGGAGGCTACTCCTTCAACTACTCTAACTACCACATGGTCCTCAAGTAAGTCCTAGGCAACCGTCTATTTTCTGTGGCTCTTGAAGCACTTATCTGCAGGTTAGGGTCCAGGTTTGGGAAGTTTTTCATATTGATGACCTGTTACTTGAAAAGAAGAAGACTCACACCCACCTTACCTGTTTTAATGTCATTATGCTGTAGCAGGTTTGTTAATTGTTTTCTCTTTTCCTCTCTTTAGTTACAACTTGGAAACCAGTACATGGGATGTGGTGCCCACGAGCAGTGGTCCTCTCTACAGATATGGACACTCTCTGGCTCTGTACCAGGTAATACAGTGCGTGGTTATCGCATTGAACTCTCGCTGCCTAAATTCACCAACTTACCATAGACAGATAACATGATTATGCATTGTCTCTAGGATGTGAAACACCACCTGACGAATGTACTTCAATTGACACATACAACACCTACAAAATTTATATGTTAAATTACTATGTAGCCATTTCAGAGGTATCTATTTCAAAAACTGATTGGGGCAGATGATTCTGACCAGATCAGGAGTCAATATAGAGTCTAAGAAAAAGGATCACATTCATTTCTATATTCATTCATACACCAGTACTGATATATATCAGTGATAGTCCAATATTGGCCAATAAAATCAGTTGTCCAACAATCAGGCTCCAGTCCAGACAACCTTAACCATTTTGCAAGCAAATTTCTGTGAATGACTCATAAAATTAATGGTAACTTGAACTGTTATTCATCATATAATTTGCCTCCTTGCTAGCAACACATTTTAAAGTGTCCTTAATTTGTCCAAATGATTTCTATCTCATTTTGGATTGACACGATTCTCAGGCTCATCAAGCCTGCATCACGCTGTAGCTAATGTGCTTTGCTGCCTGCACAGATACATCCACACCATCACCAGCCCTTCTAAATATTTAACATTGTCAAACAGCTGAAGCCACACAACACCAGTACAGGGGTGCTTACACTTCTGTGTGTGTGTGTCTCTGGATCTGAAAAGGCTTGTAAACCAGAAGCTTCGCCTTGCCCCTCGCCACTTGACTCTCAAATGTCTGGTGTTTCTCAAAGGCTGCCAGTCGTACTCTATCAAACGCCGATTTATGACTGCGGGTGATTTTCTACATGCGATGTGGCTTTTGTGGCTTATTTGCAGAGGGCAGAGCTGGGTTTCAGTGCACCCTGTTTTTATAGGGCATAACAAATTGACTTTCTGCTGGATGTCACTGATAGCTGCGCGTACCCAGAGCCCTAAACTATTTTAAGCGTTTTATCACATGTATCTGTGGCCTGTGCGTAAATAGTGCTTTAAGACTTGAAGGTTGAATAGGTTCTTCACTGGACTACCTTAGGTTTCATGTGCTCATAATTTGCCTCAGGACGTTTAACATTTTAAGAGTGCCAATGTCTGGATCTGGACCTAAAGATCAGGCAAGGCAGGCATCTCATTGGTCCCTGTGTTAATGCAGTTTTGTAACTTTTTCTTTAAAGATATTGCAGTGATATTTTACAAAATGATTGCAATGAGGTACCGAGCAGATAAGATGCTGTGAAGTCAGTAAAGTGGTAGCTAAATCTAAATCCTGTGAGGTATTTGCCTTCACAACATTTATATAGATTACAACAAAAGGAGTGTTCTTTATGAAAATAAAGTGAAGATGTCATTATTGCAAATGTGTAGTGAAATATTTGCAAATATATGCTGCAATTTGCAAACCGTATTGACTTTGGCAAGCTTGGACGTGCCTTGCAAATTTAGATACAGCGTTTCAGTACACATTTGCAAATATCACATTACACGGAGTAATAATTTTTTTAATTCAGTTTTTTAAATCATTTTTCACGCAGGGAATATGTGTTATCACAAGACCTTAAAGGAATATACCAATTAGATATTCTGGCTTCCAACAAACAAATAAGAAAAAAAGACTTTGGTATCATTTAAAAGTAATGTACTCCTGTAGGGAGAGGGGATGAAGACAAATTTCTGCCTTCTCGTGCGATGAAGGTGAAATCTAAGCTGGGAGATGAAGATTTGCACCCAGCAATAACTCCTGCTCAGGTGTCTCAGTCCAGCTTACTAAACACACACTCGGACATCAAACCATCTCTGTTACACTGAAGGGGAGATGAAAGGAATTACTTCATCAAAGTACAGCCCTCTCATGAAACCTCTTAGACTTGCACACACTGGACAGTTTGGTAGGGGCTCCTCAGAGGCAGGGGCTGCTTTTATTTTTATCTCAGAGAGTAACAGAGACATCCATCCAGACCTGCTGACTCCTAACCTCTCACCCTGAAGCTTGACCCCGGGGTTTTAGGTGACTCCTTACTAATGTTCTAATAACTAACAAATAGCTTACTGCACAACAAAGAACAAAGTTGGAAGGATGCAATATGCTAACACCCATTTGTTGCCCCTTAGCTGCCCCGACTTTAAAAAAAAGTGCAGTGTTGGCAGTTTAGTGAGCAGAGGACAGCAAGGAGGTTTTTGACTGGGCCTAAAAAGGTAAAGGTTTGGTCGGTCTGACAGGAGTTTAAAGAGTGACGCAGTACCAGCAGGAAATTTCTGCTGCACTGCCCTCTAGGGATACTTTTGAAACCTTAAGGCAAGTTGCACTTGTGGCCACAGCCACAGGTACTCTGCCACTTGCAGCTGCTAAAAACACCTGCTGCCACCTGCTGTCCCTGTTTGCCTGTGGCCAGAAGTGCAACTTGCCTGAGAGTTTCAACCCATAGAGGGCGATGAAGCAGAGGTTTTCAGGTAGTTATTCATTTATTTATTTATTTGCATCCCCATTAGGTATCAAGGTAGCAGCTACTCCTCCTGGGGATTCTGCGGTGATTTAGGAGTGTTTGAGTTAGCCTTTAACTTGAACCAACCTGAGTTATTATAGTTTTGTATTTTTCATACATTTTTTTTTCTAAAGTCTGGTTTTTATTTTGAATTCAGTTACTTAACATGTTTTGTCACACCTAGTTTTAGTTTTTAGTTTAGTTGTGGTTAACTATAATAAAAACTATAATCACCTTGGAAGCAACCAACAGGATGAGCCAAGTCTGGAGGACCATGTAAGTTCCTGCAGTGCAATATGGAGTTTTGGAGAAAGTCCAAAGGCTTTTCAAACAAAGGACTTGTCTGTCTGAGAATTATCATGTTTTTCTGATTGTGTTTGTCTTTTGTAAGCAGGAAGAAGATTGCTTTGGGCATTAGTTAATGGTAATCTGTAATAAAAATCCAAATAGGAGCAGGAGGGCACACATTCAAAAGCT
>OMLB01042934.1:0-7500 GCA_900302555.1 Myripristis jacobus
CCCCTTACCATTTATGCCAATCTGACCTCAAAATAATTGATAACATAAGACTTATTGCTTAATAAATACATTCAGATGAAAAAAAGAATATATCAATCAAATCTATCTATCTATCTATCTATCTATCTATCTATCTATCTATCTATCTATCTATCTATCTAAATATAGATATATCTATATCTATATCTATATCTATATATATGTATATATATCTATATATAGATAGATAGAGAGATATAGATATAGATATATACACATACGTGTGTGTGTGTGTGTGTATATATATATTTATATATATATATATATATACACACATATATGAACTGGGATTTATAAAGGACTTTTTTAAAACCTACTTGATAGAATTATTGAATACTAAAAATCCCCTCTGTACAGTTGCCCAAAGGCTGCTCTCCTAATCCTCACTACAACAGGAAATGTTTATTATCCCGACACATTCTTGAATGCCTGGGAAGAGAGGGAAAACGAGCGACAGTATACCCCATGCCAGTATTAGGGAGAGCCATTAATGAAAAAAAGATTCCATGTTCCTGGTGTTTTTCTGCAGGTTTGCAGTGAGAGCATTAGCAGTTAAAGCCCCTGTGCCACGATTAACAATCAAACACGCTGTGAGCCTCCATGTTATCCTCCGTCGCTCCAGCAGGAGAGAAAATCTCTTTTTTGTCACAAAATCCTTAATTCTTTCTTCTCTGAAGAAAGAGGGTAATACCAAGAATGTTTCCAATCTGCTTTGAGAAATATTTGAAGAAAAAAAAAAACTCCCAATAAAACACGTGTGAACGACGGGGTAATTGTGGACAAATGCAGCATTGAAATTCATTTTCAACTCTTTACACACCATTTCAATCTTATTTTCTGCCTGTTAACCACATCTTGTTGGTGAGGGTGGGCAAGACTGGCCAGTATTGATGGGTAATTGTGTATAATTCACTCCACACACACGATTTGCATCAATACAAATCATTTTTCATTCTGTGCTACTTAAGACTCAACCCTTACCATAGAGTCGCATTTTAAACGCTCATTAATGGAGGTGTCCAAAGAGGTTAACATGTGAAATCTGGAGCTTTTCAGAAACGAAAGCAAACAAACCTGCACATACAATATCACACATTAGTATTAGCAAAGAATTTATGTTTTCTATGACAGAGGAGGATGGATGGGGTAGACATCTCAGGCCTGCCATAGATTTATACTGCAATTAGAAAACCCAAGAATCTAATTACCCTGGGTAATGTTCTGCTTTATTATCACAGTAGGGCACAGCGCAGAGAGAGGAGCAGGTGAAGTGACCGGCGCAGAGCACCGAGGACAGCAGGACAAATCATAGCTATGAAGCCCCCACATGCAGAGAGTACAGCCCTCTGTCACTCTGTATGCAGCGCTGTCTGAATGTCATGCAGTGGGTCGGCAAAGAGATGAGCAAAGTCACACATAGCGCTGGAGTCTTCCAGCTGCAGACAATTACTTGAAGAAGATTAAGGGGCTACATTTATAAGCTTTAGCTAATTATTTCATCTGCATGTGTTCCTACTGCGCCGCGCCGGATTTTGATGTCCCAGGAAAGTCGAAACTGCTGTTTGGAGCAGCGTGAGCAGTTGCGGTGCTATCAAGATGAATTTTAATTTGTTGATGTTAATCCAATTGTTTTACAAATGTAGCAATTTAGAGTAGCTAAAATAAATCCAAGGCTTTAGAAGGGAACATAAAAGCCCACACTGCCAGTTATTTTGCTGAACATGCTTTTTCTGAATTTTAATTTCAGTCAAATACAATTACATATTCTGAGCAGTAACAGCTCCGAGGAGGAGGAGGGGAGGTGGAAGAGGAGAGGGACTGGGAAATTTGAATACCACCTATATAGGAATATTATATATACTTGCAAACGTGAAATAGCAAGGTAATGCGTGTTGGACTGACCTGTGGGGAGAGCCCATTGCCAACAGGGTTCATGTGGTTGCTGGATGCTGAGGGGCTCATGAAAGTATCGGAATAGCTGGAGAAGCCGTGACGATTGGACGACAGACCATAAGCGGAACTGCTGTCGGCGCTCAGACCTCCCTGGTGCATGGAGGATGGAGGCAGGGGTTGGGGTCTGTGCAATGTACTGCTGCCATCTGACGCCAAAACGACACACACAGGGCACGGGTGAGAGAGAATCGAGGGAAATACACTTAATATTCTGAGCTAAAAGCATCACATTATGCAGAGATCATCAGTTGTCACGCAAGTGGAGTTCTGCAACCTCAAAAAGTTACTCAACAGTTATGGAAGTCATTATCAAACTCAGAAATGTATAGTAGCACATTAAGGCTCTCTTCCTGGAGATTTGAAGTGGTTTGCCAAGTTAGCACACCTTCATATGTGAGGCGCTGCGAAGGATAGAAATACCCTGCTCTTGTAACTCAAAAGACATGAAGTGAAGGCTTGTGTCTGCCCCGCTGTAACAAAGGAGCGCTTGTAAAGATAACAACTTGCTGCATGGATCCTATATGCAGATGACATACCGCAAATGCCACAATCTTAAGATCTGCACAGATTAGATTAAACTCATTTAGCGCAGAGCGTAGGTTTCAGACGGTCTATACAAAGGCACACCAGATGCAGATAGTCTCTGAAATGGCTGTCTTACCCTGTGATAGTGTGGTGCTGGGGTAGCTAGACTCTGGCAGCTGGTATGTGGGTAAGGTGGGCATCCCTGTAGGTGGGAATCCTCCAGGTAGCAGGTGGTTGAAGGCCGCTAGCTGATTGGCCCCAGCCTGTTTACGCCACCTGGCCCGTCTATTGCTGAACCACACCTGAGCAGGAAAGAGAGTTTGTGAAAATACATTAAAAAAAAAAAAAAAAAAAAAGAATACCTAAAACCACAGAGCGAACAATATAAACAGTGTATTTTCCCTCATATTTACCTTTGACAATTTTTTGGAGATAACTGAGGAATGTTGCACATACTAAAACAGCTCAGATTTTATTTTTCATCTGCTTACTTTTATTTATGCTTATTCAACAAATAGAATCACTTGTGTCTGCTTGGTCCTGCCACCTGTGATTAATCTTCTGGTTAGTGCGAGTGGTGGTGCTGGTGGTAGTTGAGAGGCTAGTCCCTGTGGGAGCCGCCATATAGGCTCAGCGGTTCGGCCTTGTTGTTCTTAAGTGGCTGAGGCTGTGATCTGTGTAAACAGGCTGCCCTAAGCTCTCTTCAGAGGGGAGAAGTCATTAAGGGGTCAGAGGTAGGCCACAAGCCTCCACATCAGACATCTCAAGTATGTTTGTGAACCTATTAGACACTTTGAGGGAGGCCAGGAGGAATGCCAGCACTTCAAACACATATACAGGCACGCATATAAAAACAGTTATACAGTACAACTGAGCTATTGTGATGTGGTCATTTATGAAGTTTAAAGGGTTGGTTTAAAGGGGAACATTTTAGGTTTAGACTGATGTGTAAACAGAAAAATCCATACAAAATGAGCAGCATATCTGCATCAAACTGCAGACACACAATGTCAATTCCCTGAATGAAAAGAGACAAAATAGGGCTCTTTTGAGCTGCGACGATTTACACATTTTAAAAAGGCTTCTGCTTCAACAAAACATGAATATAATCAGGCCTTTTGAAAAGAGTGGCCATACAGCCAGCAACCTGTTCCATTTAACCAAGACAAGGCCTGGACTCACTATGTGCTAAGGGTTGAAGGACACTGATCTATGCCTCGCACAGGCAATTCATCAGAGTTTAATACACTGTCAGCGCAGTTCATCTACTGTTGTGTTTCAAACGGCCCGGGCTATTGTGAGAGCACATGAAAGACGGGGACAAAAGCCCCTCCATACGCCATGGAGAACACTGGACACAAAGAGGGGGCGTCCCTTTTAAACAGGTCTTAAAGAAGGACACTTTCAAGGGGACTTACACAGCGACATACTCGCTGCTATTGGGGCTGCCTCTTTTTCTACACACAAACATACATATAAACTCGTATAGGCCTACAAGGGATCTCAACCCAACAGAGATCTTAATTTGAATGTGGTTCTTTTCCACACAGTCACTGCCTCTGTAAAAGACCCGGTGATTTTTGCACATAGATCGGTTTAGTAAAGTGTATTAGCAGAAAGAAAATGGCATGCAATAGGCTATGACTGGACTGATGCTTGCGGAAAAGCGCAAACCTCAATTACGCAACTTGAAAACCAACAGGAAACCTTTATCTCAAGCCCTATCAATTGTAAAAGCCCTGTTTCAATCCTTCAATCAGCTATTCCAAAACAAATGCTGTGAGTGGCTCCAGTGAAATTTCTGCTATTGGGATGTAGTGGAGCGTGGTCCAAGGTCTGAACTAAGCTCCTACTGGGCCAGACAAACAGCTGCCTAGCCGAGGGGAGGGGCACAGGGGCACACCCCTTCCTTCCACACTCCCCATCACCCCACCCCGCAGTGCCACTTCACCTCCGACCTCATGCTCTCACCCCACCCCTCTTTTATGTTCACTTTAACTTCCTTCCCCCTTTGTCATCCAAGCTTAGAGAGGAGGTGTTCCATCATGGCCAACAAAAAACACTTAAATGTTGAACTTTCTTCTTGCTGTAACCTTTTTTCCTTCTCTTGTTCTTGCACGTTCACTTTCTTCCCAAGGAATCCCCCCGATATCAGTGTTTCGAAGACATACATTTATTTATGGCTGCAATATCAAACAGGTCCACAACATTAAAAAAAATAAACAAAACATTTCTTCAGCTAATACAAGAATGTAACACAAATGATCATAGTGTATTTTCATAGCTCTTACCACTGCAGACTTTATGTTTATTTTACACACCTTAGCCTAGAGAACTCCTCACAAATATATGTACCAAACATCTAGAATTTTTGCTTTGTGTTTCCATATTTACACAACTGAAATTACATTGTTGGTGAAGTACATCAGTGCATCACTCTTTAGCTGTCCTTGTGCCACTTATTTCAGCCAGTTATACACTGAAGACATAGATAATCTTGAGAGTAATGGTGTTTCCCTTCTAATCTCATTCACATCTATCTCCTTCCAACTGCAATAGTCGCCCATCCACCTTAATCTTAAGAGTACCTGCATAACTGAGTTTAGTCGGGGGCTTTAAACAGGCTTGCTGCGACGCCAGTAGACTAAACTTAACTAAAATACCAAGGGCTGCAGCCCGATTGAGTTAGAGTGGACAAACATTGGGCCCAATGTGTTCAGGTCAATACTATATTGTTGGGTAAGGGAGGGGCATGCGTCACTGCCTCTGAGGAGCTGGAGTGACTTACACCAACAGTCATGGCCTCTCAGCAGAGACCGGGATCAACACATACACAAGTACACATGCGCAGTAGCAGTGATGCATGCACACATACAAGCACACACTTACATGCACACACATTTGCTCTCACACAGAGTGACACACAGCCTGAAGCTGAGGATTTGAGGCTGCTCTCTGGAACCTGATCACAAAGTCACCTTGGACCACAGATTCTCCTCTGCTCTCCCCAATCCGGTTTAATTCTCTGCAGTACAGAGAGCTGCAGTGCTCCTCCATGTCTCCCTGTCTACCTACAAGTGTGCTGGAGAATCCATGTTGCTCACTTCTGTTTTGTTTTCACGGACTAAAAGGTTTGCAGGTTGCCCTGCATCCAATACACTTGGAGAAGTCTGCATTGTGCATCTCTAAACCATTCTGGAGAAAGTTTTTGGAGGGGGATGGTAGAAAACCTCAACCGATAACTCATCTTATAGAAGTAAAGCTTAGCCTAACCCATGAGACAAAAGAGGCAGCTTTGAACCACTGAAATGAAGACAGACAGTTGGAGAGGCAGACATGGGAGAGGAGGGTTGGTGACGAGGGGCTCGATGCAAGCTTCAGAGTCCATTAGGATGAACACACTTTTGTCTAAAATGATGCACAACCCAGTGGCAGCAACAATGACATTCTGTACAGTTGCACAATTTTTGGTTCCTATTCCAAGTTGTGGCTGTCATTGCACACATCTCTCCATTGGCTTCTATCTTGGCCTCATTTTCAGTTAAAAAAAAACAAAACAGTTCTTGCCATTGAGCGGCATTTCAGATTTTCTTATCACTGATCAATGATAACACGATCACGACATTGTCTCACGTAACATTGCACTGCAGTAAAAACCTTGAAGTGTTGCTTCTCCTAAAGAGGATCACTCATATTTCAGTATCGCAGTTCAGACAATCCTCCATGAATTATTTTGTCAAAGCGAAGTACTGAATATGTGATGCCTTTCAGGAGCCAATTTGCAACATTCTATAGATGAATACCGAGAGCCTCAATAATGACAAAACAAAATGTGCTGCTGACTTCATATCCACCCAAAACAGAAGAGTGATGCAACCAGCTTCAACACACAAATCCTCTTCTGTCTCTTACCACGCAATATCCCCCCTCCCTTTCCCTTTGCTTCTACTTTCCCTTCTCTCTCTCTCTCTCTCTCTCTCTCTCTCTCTCTCTCTCTCTCCGATTCCCTCTGTGCTTGCCTTCCAGACTGGCACTATGCTAATTAAAGTAGCTAGGAGTGTGAATTTGAGAGGAGAGTGGGATTAGCTTGATAAGTATCAGGAGTACAGAAGCACTGTACCAAAGTCATTTAAATTCTAATAATAAGAAACTGTTAGAACATTCACTGTGATGCATTGCAACAATTTCTCCCCTACAATCTACATAAATCCTATTTATTCCTTTATGAAACGTAAAACCATACTGGCGGGAATACAGTTGCCTGTTGGGTTTGGTTGTCACCACTCAGCCCTATTGTGCTTTTCTCTCTTGCTGCTGGTACTCTACTGATAGTATAACAATCAAGAAATTGTGCATTACCTTTCTATGGGATTATGCTGTTGCTAGCTATACCACAAATCTATTTCAAAACCATCATTCAGTGCTGGAGTATATATATATATATATATATATATATATATATATACATATATATTTACACACACACACACACACACATATATATGTATATACATCCCATAGCACCATGAACCCTGAGGTGGGACACTCTCAACATAAGGCCCTTTTCTCTATTCATTCCATGCATCAACTCACCAGCACAAGCCTCAGATAAAGAGAGAAACTTTTCTCCAAATTGATTTTCACGCTTCATAAAAAGCAATGCTTATACCTTATTAGATTCCACTAACTATAATAGCTACATGCAGAATGTTTATTGGTAATGAAAGAGGATCTATGTGACAGATTCGGTAAGCGAGCTGGCGGCATGCTGAGATGATGAGCTTCTGCCGAGGCTGAGGAGTCAGCCTCTTAAAAACTTCAGCCTAAATAGGGGAGAATGTAATTTACTTCATCTGTGAGTGCTGATTTACAGCGGCCTCTTGCCTCTTGCCTCTTCCCTCCTTCTGTGACGGTCCGGCTGATGGCAACCCCCACCTGGCCCACAGCTCAGAGGGAACAGACACAAACGATGCTCTCCTCTCT
>OMLB01042934.1:10000-23564 GCA_900302555.1 Myripristis jacobus
CTGACCTGAGTTGAGGGCTTATCAAAAGCAGCAAACTCCCCAACATGCACAGTGCAGTACAGTAAATGGGGAATATCTTCCTGACAGATGGACATATTACTACTGCGGGTAAAAGAAGAACAACATTATTAGGTGCTACAAAGGAGCAAGAGTCAGGTTCTGTGCACGTTTTGTTCATTCCATTTTTGGTTTGTTTCTGTGTAACTCTTTCACTGTTTAGGTCTGTATGAGGGAAATTCAGTGTGCTCTCATACACCAGGCAGTGCAGTAGAGGTCACAGGCATGTACAGAGTCTTTGCCAAAGCCCTGACGCCTGCTCACATACCAGGATTTTCTAGCTGTAATGGCTAAGACATTTTGTCCAACCGTTTTCTTAGCTACAACAACACTGTGCTCATCCAGCACTTTGGTGTCAACAGGTGGAGTTTTTATAGTCACTTCTGTAAAGCATGTGTATTTGAATGCACATGCATGCATGCAATGTGTGTGTGTGTGTGTGCATGCTTATCCAACTGTGAACTGGCGCTGCATGTCTAACCTGTACTCTGGCCTCAGTGAGCTTGGTCCTCTGAGCCAGCTCCTCTCTGGTGTAGATGTCTGGGTAATGTGTCCTTTCAAAAGCCTTCTCCAGCTCTTCCAGTTGCTCAGCTGTGAAGGTGGTGCGACTGCGTCTCTGCTTCCTTTTTAGGGGCAGGTCAGGCTCCGAATCTACATCTGAACCATCGTCTGTGCGATTACCTATGGCGAAGGAGAGAGACAGAGGCCCATCTGCTTAATCATGGGATGTTACAATGTAAAGCAGGTTAGTGAGGTTTGTCAGCTTCATCCAGTGGGAATCAGTCACTGTTTGTGTGAGTTAACCTTGTGTTTGTGGAGAGTAACGTCAAATGTGGTTCGAAACTGATCAAATACTAGCTCTAACAGCATTATCTGTATATTGGGGACACAACCCTCTTCTGTTGCTATGGTGCCTGCAAGAAACCTCTGAGAGGGGGAAGGGCGGCAAAGAGGATTCAAATGACAGCCACTCCTCTCTCAAAGCACAACAGAGCAAATATTATCTTAATCTGTGGATATTTATTCAATATAGAAGAGGCCTGATACACAATCCTGCCTCTGAGTGGGGCCCCAGAGGCTGTAAAGGCAGAGGGCCGCAGGCAGTGAGAGGGGAGCGGGGGTGCTGGTGGGTAGAGGGGTTAATCTGCACAGGCCACCTTGCTGCTCCTCACCCCACCATTCTCTCTCATTGGCCCAGGGCACACTGTTCATAGACGGCACAGCCGGAGTATACAAAATAAAACACAATATCACACCAAAACCATTCAATCCCATGTGTTTCCATATGCTGTCATTAAATGAATTAGAACATATCTTACATTACTTTTTAGGCATTCAACTAAGCTGCATTTTTGCTCGAGGAATATAGATACAGCACAAAGCTGTACAATCCAGGCCGACAGGGAAATTTTTGACAGCAAATACGCATTACCATTGCACATTACCATTATAACTGAATTTAGAAAATTGCATCATTTTCACCTCCTCTGCATGTCTATTCAAACTACATGGCCCTTTTCATTTCATGTCATAAAATTCATATTTTCATAATTTCCTCATTGAGACATTGACAAGGCAGTGTGACGTGCCAGTGTTGCTCCAGGCCTAGTTGGATTGCATCATGCACAGTCCAGAAAGTGTGGGAGACGGGAAATAAAGGAAGATATTGAAGAAGCGGGTGTATGGAGAGATTTCTGCTGCCGACACAGGCCCCTGCCACTCAATTAAAATGAAAACTATAACGGTCACCTTAAAATCTTGCCTAAACGAGTTCTAAGCACCTAAGCATCATTTCCACCTATGAGCTTCATTTGTACTTCACTTCTCTAGAATCTTCCAACATGATAAGTGGGCAAAAGAATTGTCAGACCTAGCCTCCAAATAACAACTGTGAGAACAAAAGAGCAACAGAGCTGGCTGAGTCTCAAGGCCAGCTCCGGAGTTTAATTAAACAAGGAATTATGGGATTATATGGAGACTATCATTACAGGCCACTCCATGAGTCTTCTACGAACATCTTTTTGTCCCCCTGAGCTCATGCTCAATGATTCTCTGCGGATTACATGTGGCCGCAGGACATGAGGCCGCATTCATTAAATCAATTCTTCAGTCTTATCCTTTTTAATAAAGATTGATTCTTGAAACATGGGCTCACTCTGCTGCAGAACACCCTTGAACATACAAAGTTGAATATGTACATATACCACATATCCCTTTGTTGGTTTTCATGAGGATGTGTATATCCATTTGCCCGGTAACTTGCCATGACAACACTTGAGACCAGCACAGCGGTCTACAGATCACTTTCCAAAGTCACCTCTGTGTCCTACAGGGAGACGAGGGGGCCAGAGTAGACGCATACTCAAGGGGCTCTAACCCAGACACCAAAGTGTTCTCAAATTATTTTCTTTTCCTCGTGTTTCCTCCACCCTTTGTTCAAGACGGTTCAGAGGTACACGCACACGCTGTCTTAAACATTTTGGAGGTGGGTTGTGTCAACTCGCTTGTGTCGGTACCATTTCTGTGTCGTAATTAGCATGCTACCGGGCTAATGACTGATAAGGTGCACAGCAAGCAAGACACAATGGCATGTATGTTGCTCGTCATTAAGCCGTGTAGAGCCAACACATCTGCTCTTGTGCATGAACTGCAAGCACATGCTGGGCTGAAGGTCAACAGCCATGCCTGGAAAGGGCGAGGGAAAATGGAAAACGGCACACACTGGAGCCAGTCAGGGTATTTGGTGTGTAAAACCCATCTATGTGCTGGCAACATTTGGTGATTAGAAGACAAACAAACAGATGCTCTCGTTGCTGATGTAACACAGGGTCAGACCGATTTCTGGTTAACTCAGCGTTACTGTAAGAGATTAGTCACTCACCACTAATGCAAAAGCAAGAACATGATTTACACACAGAAACTGGTCTGAAGACATGTTTTGACGGCAGGTGCAATAAGGCACATGAGATCTACAGCATTTCCTCCTGGTTGTTTATTTTCTCCTATTCTGTGACATCAACTGAGGCAGTGCCCATCGCTAAGCATGAGCAAGTGGAAAGAGAACACATGAGTACTCCTCAGTATGTTAGTCAGACTACGCTTCGCTTGTAAATTTAGACAAAATGTCCCTCTTTTCCCCCCTCACACACAACACATGTCAGTGTTAATAAAGGGCAAAATGGTAAAAGATAATATTGAACAAACAAAATCCCTGCAGGGGTGTTGAGGTCAATTCCTCAATGGTCCTCGCCACTTAATACATGAAGAGACAAAAAGGTACACTGATTAGGCCTTTCAATAATACGGCTGCCGTAATTCCATTCAAAGGTTCATGGGATATTGATAAAGCACTCATGCCTTGTCTCATCACTATCTTCCAATTAGACCCTAATTATGTGCTATCCAGTAGGCATGATTACTGTCATGTACCCTCTTCCAGGGGCCCTCTGAGGTTTTCCCTAATATTGATTTAAAATCACAGTCATTATAAATAGGAATTAATCAGGTTTAGACATTGCATTGTCCAAATAAGTGCTTGGGACTGAAAATAACACTCATAGGGAGGAAACAGTGCTATCGGGTATGTTTAAACTAAAAAAATAAATTGCCTTACTCAAGTTTTAATTGAAGCTCATTAATGATGAAAGAGAAAATATGCATTAAATATAGGACGTTTTTGAAGATTTTCTCAAAAATATTCTATCACTCAGAAATCTATCATATCGTATTTATTAAACCCACAGAATCAAAGTCAGTGCTAATCACAACTAAAAAAGTGATCATGATAAGGAATCATCTGAGCTCTCAGTATTTATCAAAACAGTGAAAAATGTTCGCATCTGGGTCTTTCAAATTCTGTGGCTTGTGGCTCGCCTTTTTGTCATGCACTTCAATCCACTGGATGGCCAATCAAGCGTTATCAATACAGGCATGAAACGCATAGCAGGCATTAAAGAAACCGATGCACAATGGATGATCACTCTAAAATAATATGTTAGTGCTTATTAAATGCCCCCAGTGTGATGGGAGTTTATTTGAATGGCTATTTAATTCTGACCATACTTTCTAGATAAAACAGGGGACCTGGGCTGCTGGTTAATATTTTTAAGGTTAGTGTGAGGTTTAAAGACTGCTCTCTCCCCTGGTGCTCTTCTGCTGACCCTTCAGACAGACTCCTCAGACTACAGGCAGATGGGATACTCATCACCCCATTTCCTCACACCCCTCCCACTCCTCTCCCTGTCTTCTCCCTCCAGCCCCATGGACACTCCTCCTCCAGTCCTCCACCTTTACCCCTGAGACACTGAGGTAATACTGTTTAAACAGGCAGCTGTCCAGTCAATAAAGGCAAGTAACAAAGTGATCTGTAGGTTACAGATTTATGGTACATAGCAACACCAACAATGTCCATGTCTACAAGACCTCTGGCTAAAAAACAAAAAGCTTCCAATACAGTGATGTGCGGTAAATAACAATGATTAAGAAAAGTAGGTAAGCTAAGTCATCATCATGAGGCCTCACAACAATCAATATAAAAACTGATCAACTATACCTCCAGAAAAGCATTAATTTGTGCACCTAAGGCCATACCCTCATATAAATTATGACAGGGCATAAAACTGAAATTTAGCTGATTAAACTTAATAATAAATAAAGTGGGTTTGCATTCCACTGCAGTCCTGGTCCAACATCTACACCATGCCGCAACCAGCACTGTCCTTACGGCAGCAATTAAGACTAGCAAAATATAGAGAATAAAATAAACCCCCACAGTGGTATCAACATCACTTTTCAAAAGTGAAGACTAAAATAAATACCTGCAGTGATAATATATTACCATCTTTTTCCAATAATAAAATGAGTATCTCATATGACACGCACTGGCGAATGAAATCTTTACTATGAGAAACATTAGGAAAAAAAAGTGCAGGGAGTGGCGAGGGGAGGGCATCCCTCATCTCTCCACTTACCTGTGAGTCAGTATTAGCCTAAAGTGAAGTTGTGCTCATCCCAGGCAGACTGTTTCTCATACCATAACCCATGGCCTCAATATCAGCCGTACCTTTGCAAACTATCCAAGACAGAGGGACAAAAACAGACAGGGCTTTGGCAGTGCAGCATTAGCTCATAATGGCTCATTTTGAAAAGCATATTAGTTCCAGCATAATTACAATCAGGCCTCACGCTCTGTGTTTTGCAGGCATTCATAGGACCAGCCTCTGAGCACCGAGTCACACCAGTTGACTGTGACTGACAGCAGATTTAGTTAAAAATGGTGTTTTTTTTTCTCCCTCTTTTTTCCCACAGGACAAAAATAACACCACATCTTTTCTCCCTATTTATGTTGACTTGTTTATTTTGTGCCTACCTTTTGTCGTAGTTGATATTGCAATTATACTTTTTGTCAGTCAGAGGGGGTGAATATCAAAAGGCCTAATTATGCAAACAGGCCCGTGATAAGAGGCATCTGCCTGAGATGGGATCTGCTATCTCTGACATGCATCTGTCTCTGTGCTGTCTTTGCTGCTCCAGGCCTGCATATAAACAGCCTTGCCTGTCCCCAGGACTGCATGCAATTGAACCACCAACACTGGAGTGGAGGGATGTTTTGGGGGCGGGGGGATCGTGCAGCAACATCAAATAACTAACAACTTCCCAATTTGCATTTTTCTGAGAATGGTGCGGCATCTCTGTTCAATGCTCTTGCCTATGTATCCCAAAGGGGTTGCCAAGTTAAAGAAGCCATGTGATTCAAAGCATTTACCAAAGGATGTATCTAAGATAGGAGCCTTATGTGAATACAAGATAGACTACAATGATAACCGGAATGGTTTGAAGAAGAATTCTCTATGAATAATCTATTCCTGTAGTTATATATCCCTTCAAGTGAGAGCAAAAATAAAACTCTAAAAGAGAGTGTGGTTGGAATGTGCTCGTACGAAGTAGCACAAAATATCCAAACAACAAACAAAATTATCTGAAGAATTGAATCTGAGGAATATGTATATGGCAAAATCAAGTCCAGTATTCACTTGCTTTGGCAACATGCCAAAATCCACAATCATTTTTCCTCTAGTTGTCAATGACCTTCTCTGAGCCATGCTTTGACATTTAGCTGAAATTGAGTTCGACTGTCATATGCAACTATACATAGTGATATTAAAATCCTCCATCTATCTAAAATAAAATGATATTATCATTCTTAGTTCAGCTTTTTGGACAGATGTCATCAGATTCACGTTTGTCTCATGCCTATCATGTCAACTACTGGTTTAGCAGGTGGCTGAGGGCCAGGGGCACTTGTCCTAAAGTCTCTCCAGTTTCATGAGAGATAAGTGAAATAGGAAAATATGAGTGAAAGGGGAGCCCTAAAATCATTACACAACTTACACAGAAATTACACCAGTTAATTATGTTTTGATAACATACAGTTAATAACTTCAGTACTCCAAACAAACTTTCCCCTCTCAAGGAATAAACAACTATCTAATGAAACTAAAGGGCAGCCTGCTTTTGCTACCATTTGCACAACCTTGTCTCATTGCCAGTGTCAGACTTAGGCTCTTTTGCATCAACATTCCTGAGGAAAATTCCAATACTTTTCTTCCCTTGTCTCTCGGATAGGATCACATTCTTTAGAAAAGGAGTAGGGGGCTTGAAAAAGAGGAGAAAAAGGCAAGGGAGGAAGAAAGATGGGAGGCTCTATAATCTTTGGCTCTCACAACAAACAATTAGCCCCCTTTTCTCTCTTTGAGGTGGGGAGAAGATGCGGGGGGTGAGGGGTGTAAGAGAAAGCAGAGAAGACAGAGAGGGAGAAGCAGCGAAAGCGATGCTCTTTTATGGCTCTTGTCATATGGATGAAGGCACAGCGCGTCCATGAGAGCGCACGCTCACCTTCAACAACAGGGCGTCCACTGGGCCTCCCAGCCTTTTCAGCCTGGAGAGACGAGCTCCTCAGGGGGCCATTAGAGCATGAATAGGGGCCTGACAGCCCTGTGCAGCTCCGCAGGGCATCCATAAACGCTGACATATTGACTCCCCATGCCTCTGCTCTGCCTGAGTGTGAAAGCGTGAAGGGCTTGAAGGGTGGGATTCTTTTTCTTTAATATACTACTGACTGGAACTAGGATATTACTGACAATATGACTGTTTGCTTTTCACTCTAAGATATACTCTCTCCTGCATGAAGTAAACACTGATGTTCCAGATGCTAATTTGAGAATACTGTAAGAAGATTTTTTTTTCTTAGTTCTATTGGGGTTCATTCAGTTCTAACAATGTAAAAATATAAATGGCCATCATTCAGAGAATGCAAACTTAAATGAACTTATATGAATTTACTTGCTAAGTTACCATAATCCATCTTACTGCGGCAATTTTCAGAACAAAGCCAGATTATAGAGGAACTACCAGCGCCACATGGAATCATAAAGACTTCAGAGGATACAAAATGTGCACCTTGTTAGGAAGGCTGTTGCCACCTCTCACTTCCTGCTAAGACCAAGCTTTTACTCCAGGTCTCTTCTGTCAAGCAGAATGTCACTCCCTGGGTTTGAGTCTTTGCTAATTGAGGTCACAGTGAAAGTAATGAAATTAACAGAGAGCACAAGAAAGTAAAAAGGAGCCCATGGGGGTGTCTGCCAAATGGCACTGGAGCCAGAGCCCCAGTCCCCCAGCAAAAGCTCTAAAACCTACGCAGGAAATCAAACAGTAACGTCTCAGGGCTATGAGCCGAGGTCTCCTGGAGGAACAAATCATTTTCTCAAAAGCCAAAGAGAGATTACTGGGCACAGTATAGGAATGCACAGCGGACATTTTTATGTGCCCAAGGGAAGTTTCCTAATTTTCTGGACAAAGCTGGGCAGCAAATATTGTGGAAAAGTTTGTGTGATATAGAGGACACTGGAAAGAGGAGTTGTGAAGCAGGTTAGAAACTTTAATATAAAAACTGGGCACTGATGAGAGTAAAATCCAGCAAGTTGTACAATCAATGAGCAGAAAAATCAATGCAGGAAGTATTTATCTTACTCAGTGGAAGAGACTACAGCGGTCTGTTTTTAATCCTGTAATGGGACCACAGCTACTGACCCACATATTTTAATTATAGCTTTATTATTGTGCACCTTAGATTTAATGACTCTTTATACTTAGAAAATACAAAAAACAATAGAGTTGTCCTCTAAATCTCAGAAAATAACTATTAAATCCTGACATGCTTTTTCCGAAATTCTTTGTATTGTATATGCTGAAGCCAGAGACATTCAGAGGATTCAATCTATTACCACAGAGTTCCTTGTTATACCACAATTTATAGAAAATTTGTTGTAAAGGGCTTTTTGTAGGGACAGTGAAGCGTTACAGTGTTTGGCATTAATTTATGAGATCCGTCCATATGAGGGGTTGTAATGTGGCACAGAAGCAAAGCTTTTTATATTGAGAGTACATATTCCCCAAGGAGAGAATGACTGACGATGCAGAAATAAGCCCATTAGTTGAAAATAGAGGACAACATTTGAAGTTGTTATTTTGCCGGCTAGGACAGGAGCTCCACCCCACTGTTTGGACAACCGCTTTCACGTTTTAACTTGGTGGGGAAAAAACACATTTCTGATTTGCAACACTTAGGGAACATGTTTATTGTCTTTGTGGTTGTAAAAAAAAAAAAACATGCACAATTAAAACAAATGAAGATTTCAGTGGTGAAGCAGATCAAGAGCATAAAATGTGAAATGTTCTGGCCCTAAGTAGCATAGGCTAATGGCGATTTTTAAACTAGCAGACCATGGTCAATGTTTCTCATTCATCACTGAGAGAGACCACGGGCACGCTGTGCTAAACGTAATTACTGTTGCACATTATGTGGGCTATTCCTGTATTGTAATAAAATTAGCCAGAAATGCTTTTTGTCTTTTCTAATGCAGCTCCATGGTAACCAGTGCATGGCCATAGTGCAACACACTGTCCCGATCTGTGCCAGCTGTCAGAGTTTGACAACCCTAGCTGGCAGGGCGAATTGGAAGAAACAAAGTTTTTCAATAAATTATGTGGCTCTGACCTGCTCATCTAAGGCACAATTTAACATGGACATAATAAAGCCCGAGATGCTTGCCTGCTGTACTGTATCCTAATTTTTGGCTCCTTCTGTTTTCCTGTTTGTCACAATAACAATAGCTTAATCACCAAGAAAAAAAGAGATCTATTTCTGCCTAAGGTTCCATTTATTACACTGTCCATTTTGATATTTTTCTACCAGTACATGAGAAAGGCTTGGAATTCAATTGGACTGATTCTATATTCCACAAGCTACACAGGAGATAATAATCGCAGGACAGAAAAAAACCTTTGCGTCAATACTTTCTGACAACTTAATATTTCAAAGATCAACAAATATACAGTTCGGACTGCTCTAATTATAATTAATCAAAAGACTATATGAGCGTTATAATAAACATTCCTGAAATGCCTGAGAGAGTTCATTCCCAAGTTGAGTAACATGTGAGTCCACATCTGGGACATGAGCTGTGAAAGCTGTCAGTAAAAGGCTGGCTTTCACTGCGAGGCCTGTAATGCATGAGCCTCATCTAGAACACACATTAAACAGCACTGACAAGCGGCGTATGTGCAAACAGAAACAAGAGACAAGTGTTTGGCCAAATGGGATCATAAATACAAGATGGTACTGCCTTTTATCTGCTGGAAGATTTTATTTGGCCGAAATCATAAGAGGCCATCGCATGCAAAGGCTTGGCTGATGTGTAAGCCCTTGGTGGACATGCTATAAAAACACGAGATAAAAAAAAAAACTACAACGATCCCTCACGAATTCACAGACCTTTTTTATTAGTGAAATGTAGGCTGCGTGGAATGACATGATCTATCAGCTGTGAAGAAAATTTATGCAGTTTGGGAGATACTGTAACGTATTAGGACAAAATGGATGTGATTTGTAGAGTAACATACTGCCAGCAGCCGAGCAAGTTTGCAAAGTCGCTCCTTTTTGTTCTCCAGTAATTTCTGCAATAACCTGGATTTACTGAGTCCAAAAAACACAAAAAATGAAACATTTCTCCTTATGTATATGGCCTACCTTGCATAGAGACAACAAAAAGAAAAATATCAAGCCCACTAAGTCTATCTTTGCTGCTTGCTCTCTGTGTTATACGATGTCCCAGTGCCATGAATACTCAGGATCATTTTATTGCTCGCTAACATTGTTATTGGTGCTTTGTGACAATAGCCACCATTGTCTGCGTGGCTCATAGACAGAGTTAATTACACTTGTTTATTGCAGCAAAATGATGGGGGCTTAGCGACAGCAGCTGCACAAAGACATTTGTTTGAGGGGTTGTTACCTGACAGATGTAAAAATACACCGCACACATATGACGCACACCAGCGCCTGCGTCATTCAGAGGCATCTAGAAAACCATCAATCTTTTCCTCTTTAATGTTTTTGCCAGGACGCATTTGTTCAAAATTGCACCAAAACTCCATTCATACCTATTTGTTTTTCAAGAGGCCATCAGGAAGATGCCAAGAGGACATCTCAAACCAATTAAATGAGATTTCTCTCAAATAACAAATCCTATAGGTTTTTCCATTAAAACCTTTGAAACTAATCTCCCCCACTGAGAACACTTGTCTCTCCTGGTGGCATGGCTACGAATCAGCACTGAGAGATAAATAAATGGCCTTTAAAAAAACATTGCTCCTCTTGTCAGCACACATACCCACTCAAGAGAAGCAACAGTCCACATGTCAACTCATTCTCTTCCCATTTCCTCCAGTGTCTTTGGGAAGACACTTCTGTCTAATGAAGGAGAGGGATTGCAATCCCGGAGGGCTAAGCAGCGTTCTGTCATCCCTTAGTGCTGCTTCCCTCCGGACAGCCCAGTCATTGTCCACTATCAAAGATAATACTCACCAATCAAGATTCATTACAACAGCAAATCTATGAATGAGCTGCTCACCGCGGGCTCAACAAACACAGCAACTAACAGAGAAACTGCCCAGGAAAAGAAACAGGCCTCGCAGGGCCTCCCCCCCAAACTAAATTGGATTGCCAATACGGCCCACAGACGTTTGAGAAGTCAAGAAAAACAATGGAGCAGAAAATAAATACTCCAAAGCCACAATGATGACTCCACTTGGTAAACTAACACAGTATTGATCGTATTCTTTTTTGTTTGTTTAGAAAAGCCTCATCCCTGCTAATAGCTGTCTGAGAGTGTAATCTCTCCCTTGTCCTCCCCCTCCTCTCCTCCCCTCCACATTCCCTATTATGTGGCTCCTTTCAGTGCGCCTCAAATAGTTTAGGTTCAGTGTCGCACTGGGGTATGGGGCATGGGACTGGGGACCAATTGTTTGCTAATGTTGACACCTGCCAGAGCAGGCTTGGTCTATTTGGGGCCCGCCAAGCTGCAAACTGGATGCTCCCCCTCTTTAGCAAGATTAAGTGTGGGTTGCTGGGGTCACAAATCACTGGACTCCCTCTGATGTTGTGAGGCACAGAGCCAGAGACTGAGAGGACTAAAGAAAAAGCTGGAGAGAGGGACAGAGGAGGGAAGAGGGATAAAGAATGACAGTCCATTGTCTACTGAAAAGGAGGGGAATAATGTATCTTCTTGAGTGCATAACTTGTGTGCCCCATTCAAAAGTATATCAACAGTGAATCGACACAGCCACTTTAAAGCGTACGACAAAAATTCTTCCTTTCCCCTCTAAAGCACATAAATGATCTTTAAACTTTGAAACGCATTTGTCTGAAATTCAGCATAAAGAGGAAAACTTCATGCTGCAGAGGCTCTTTAAATAGCAGCTTTGTCAAATTCCATATCCAAAATATTAGTAGGAGTGAGAAATATGATGTAGTGCAATTGACCATCTTTTCTCATAAGGATACAGCAACAGACTTTGCGGACTTGAATTTCACCAAAGACATGGCTAGTAAAATGTCCTTTATTCACTGTGTCAATAAAGATAATTGGTGAAGATACACTGCATTCCTATATTGTGTAATTCTAAGTTACAATTTCCTCCGAGAACTGTCTAAGAACACAACACAGTGTTTCTTTATTTACCCTACATTATATCTTATCTTAAGTTCAACTAAATTGCTTTTAAGCGTGTAGTGTAAAAACCCAAGGGAAAACCACCATGGTCATGACAGACAGTGCCCAGCTCCACCCCCCCTTCCTTTGCAGATGTACATTAATGCAAAAAAGATCTGAGCTGCAGCAGAAGCACCCTCTCTCCCTTTAAAACTGCTGCTGTCCAGCCTGATCGTGTCAGTTTGAAGGCCCTATTCAAAAGTATTCATGCATCTGCCTTTGAGGCACAATGGCAGCTAGTTTATAAACTGTCTGCCCAGGCACCCAAAGGCTTTAGTTCTTATTGTTTTCAGCCCCTTAATAAACTTTTTGGAGGAGTTCATCAACTTGCCTGAATAGCCTATGCAGCGAGTCTCAAGACAGAAAATAACAGAAGGGCCTTTTCTCCTCCCTCTTCTTTCTCTCTTCCTTTTCTAGTGGCTGTTCTTCTAACAATGGCGAGAGTAGGCTGTCAGACATCACAGGGCTTTTTGTACCAATACAAGAAAAAAAAAGTATTCAATAAAAAAAGAGAACGCTGTCTCTAAAAGTGGGAATTGAAGACAATTGCATTTTCGCATCTTAACTGAGGAAGGCATAATTTAAGCAGCACAATAAGTTAAAAATTAGAAAAATATAAAAGCAAAACACAAATGCAAACAAATAATATTTGCCTTGTGACGCACTGAAGTCATTATTACTGTAAAATGACTTTGACATTGCTGAGAATCCTGTATGTTCAAAAGATATAAATGCATATTTGAAAAAAACTGTTTGAACTTTTCCATTAAAATGCTATTTGAAGGGGGGGAAACAGAACAAATTAATATGAAATATTATAATAAATATTTTTTTCACATCCAGAACTCTAAGATTGCTTGACACCTGTTAGACAGGCAGTACAAATGACCAGGATGCAATAAAAAGTAATATTGGCTATAAGCCATTAATCCACTGTTATACCTTTAAACTCTGTGGAAAAAAATTAGCCAAACTTAAAAGACTTTAATAGATGTCTGCTCTAATTAATTTCATACTCAATTAAAACAAGGCTACAGTCCATGCAGGCTGCCCTGTTTAGCCCGCTGGATAGCCATAATTGAAGTAATAGCGGAAAAAAAGCCTGGTTAGAAATAAAAGCCCACAGCGATCCAATTCAGCAACATCACCATCCAACCACGCTGCTCATCCCCCATCTGACCCAAAAAGGCCTTATTGGCTGCCCCTGACCAACCACCTACTGTTTCCCACCGATGCACTTGGTGCGTTTTAACACCCTAATTAGATGTGACAAGTTCAACGAGCTGGTTTCAGAGGAGGAAAAGCTGGTCAGGTTATGATTTCCGAGTCAGACTCACAGGGGATCTCTGGACAGCTGATTCCTGTCAGGCTCATTCATCTTCTTCCAACCAATTAAA
>OMLB01042936.1:0-17753 GCA_900302555.1 Myripristis jacobus
TGTGTGTGAGAGAGAGAGAGAGAGAGAGAGAGAGAGAGAGAGAGACAGAGTGAGGAAGAGAGAGAAAATCATTTGAGTGTATGTACATGCATGCATGTGTAAATGTGTGTGGCAGCTGGTGCATGCAAATACTCACACACACACACACACACACACACACATTTAGTCACAAGCTAAGCCTGCCATGATAATTTATTTCCATTTGTGTATGCATGCAAGCACACATGGTTTTGTGTGTGTGTGTGTGTGTGTTTGTGTGCGCACACACGTGCATGTGTGTGTGTGTGTGTGTGCGTTTCCATGCATAATGCAGTGATCATCTGAAATCTGTGATATTGGACTGCCCTCACTGATTATGCGTAAAGCTGCCTACTGATTGGAATCGCGCGCACATACACACACACAACACACACACACACACACACACACACACACACACACACACACACACACACACACACACAGATGCAAGGCTGGAGGGAAATCAAAGCCCACACACCTGCAGACCCGTGTTGACCCACAGGCCACAGATGGGCATCTCTCCTCCTCCTCTCCTCTCCCTCCTGCCTGTCTCTCTTCTCTCCGTATACAAATCCCTCTGCTTCTCTCTCTTGTCCTCTCAGTCTCCCTCTCTCCCTCTCCTGGAGCTTTGATCACTGTGGATAAAAACGGATGACAGTCTATATGTGGAGGTTAGGGTTAGATCTGTATGTCTTTGTATACCTGTGCAGGTGTATGTTGTACTTGTTTACAGAGGTGGGAAGAGTGCTAGAAATTGCTACTCATTTAGAAATACTGTTACTTGATTAATAGAGCTATTGCTGTAAGGATTTACTCATGTAAAGTAAAAAATAAAATTAAATAAATAAAAAGTAGCTTATTTAGAATGTACTAGTGAAAGTTACTGAGTTTGCTTTTTGAAATAATTTTGTGAGATGCAAACTTGTCATGCAATTCCAAAAGGATGACTTTACAACATTATGTCATTATTTCACATTTATACAATTAGATCCTTTTATTTTGGAAATCTGGAAATGCTAAAAAAAGAGTGTACTTTAAAGGTAAATGGGCTGCATTTCTATAGCGCCTTTCTAGTCTAGCAGCCACTCAAAGCACTTTATAATGTTTGCCTCACATTCACCCATATAGTGCCAAGCTGACCATTTGGAGCGGTTAAGGGTTCAGTGTCTAGCTCAAGGACACTTCAACACACTATCTGCAGAAACCAGAGATCGAACCAGGAACCCTTCAGTTACCGGATGACCGCTCTACCTCCTGAGCCATGTCACCCCATTGCATAATGCTATAACAAAGAACATCCAGATTACTCTTTTCATCTCTGCTGACTAACCATTCACAATGGAAGGCTCCACAATTTATTAATTTGTGTGGGATCTGTTTCTGATACTTATGCATAGCCCATAAATTTGTGCTCTGTAATGGTGTAATTTAAAATGTGCCTAAGTACAACACATAAGCAAAAATGTACTAAGTAAATAAGTAACATCACTAATTTTAAAAGCCCCAATCTTCAATTCGTACAACATCTGAGTAGTCTACCAGACTGGGGCTTTAAAAAATATCACAGAAAGGTACACCTACACAACAAGGCTACTCAGTTACAGTGACATGAACAGATGAAATTAGTTACTTCCTGCTTGTTTATCAGTGTGCATATTTTCATGTATCAGTTTTTTTATTTTGCATGTTTATTCCTGTATCTGTATGTGTTTGCGTGCCGGTGAAAGAAATGACCAGTGGCCTTTGGAAAGAACCTAAGCAATACTACTACATGTTCTTTTCAATCCACCAGCCTGGGTTTTAAGTTGTTTTGCATTAAGCTCTACTGACATAACCATTACTCAGCTGCCAGCGCTGAGTAGTCCAACAGCCATTTTCAACAGTTCCAGTACAATTCCCAGTAAAAGGGTAAGCCAAAGGGGACCAACTTACAATGCACCCTCTATGGTCTCTCCAACTCCCTCGTTCCTTTGCTCACTTTGATTTAGAAGACCAAAACAAAAGACTGAAGCTCTTTAGTGGTGAGGGTGAAGGGCAAAAGCAGGGTGAGTGAGGATGGAGCGATTTGAAGGATGTCGATGTAATGTGGAGCTTGAGCATGAGAAAAAGTAAATAGAGCTATGGGTTAGTGAAAGGGAGAGAAAGGGATGTAAAGTTGAAGGGAGATAGAGACACGGAGAGTAAAATGAAGAGAAAGAGAGGGATCGCCCGACTCTGCGCTGTACTTTGGCAATGTGTTGGCTCAATCTGTCTGCGCCAATCAGCCTCGGTCTGGTGGGAAGCCAGCCCTCAGCGACCTTTAGCATGTGTGCTAACATTGCTACAGGGGGATTGGCACACGTTATTAACATCAGCTAGTGCGAGAGCTAGCTTCTCACAGATGAAAAGCAAGGCTGTGTTTAACCATTGGAACATCATAATACATTCATTTTTTCCTGAATGAGCAACATCTGCTTTGGCCATAGGTGACTGATTATTGAAATAAGATACTCTAAAGCAGAAGTTGTTTTTTTAGTGAGTGGTGAGTGGTGCTTTTTCATTGTGGGAACTAATCTGAGTTCCCACGGACCACTGCTCCCAAGGTCCTGTGCTCCCAGGAACCTATATTCCCTCAATGTCATTTATTTTTTCTAATCATTTTTCAGACACCATGTCAGGTATTCAGACATTATTTACTGAACATGTACTATCAGACACAGGAGGCATGGGCATTATAGCCATCGCTCTTCATTTTATATTGACTGAACACAGAATTGTGTATGTTGCCAATCTTTAATTTTATGTATGGAAGTATCTTTGGAAGCAGTTTCAACAGCTATTATCTACTGAACACATATTGTCATATTATGCTTTTTTGTGGTAAGGTATAGACAATCTTATGGTTAGGGAACATAGTATTTAGAGAAAATGGGTCTGTTTTTAGTTTGTAGAAATTACATTGATGGAACACAGGGCCTGAGTAAAAGGGTATTTGGACTAAACTTGGGAACATAGGATCTGGGACCTTACAATGTAGGAACATAGGACTTTACAAACAAAGGAGTTTGGGAACATATAGGATCTGGGAACGTCGGACCTTGGGAATGGGAACACAATAGCTTGGGAACATATAGGGTCATGGTAACACAGGACCTTAAGATCTTAGTCTGGACCCTTTCCACCTTAGTTTCAATGTTGTCTTGCTTGAATTATAGCTTTTTCCACTCGGCTTCCTATAGAACGGCTCATTGCTGAGATATCTGTCAGATTGTCATCCCTGTGTTCCCCACAGTATCTCAAAATACATTTTCTTTCAGCTGCACCAACATAATCTAACTCATTTGTTCACCCACCCAGTTGTACATGTGCACTGCAAATGATCTGATTTCTTTTTCTGCTTTTTTTTTTTTTTTTTTGTTAATGTCCACCCAGATTGGTTCATTCTTCATGATCAACCTGTGCCTGGTGGTCATTGCCACCCAGTTCTCAGAGACAAAACAGCGGGAGCACCAGCTGATGCAGGAGCAGAGAGCGCAGTGCTTATCCTCCTCCACTCTGGCCAGCATGACAGAGCCAGGAGACTGCTACGAGGAGATCTTCCAGCTCGTCTGTCATGTCCTCCGCAAGGCGAAGAGGAGATCAGCCGCCCTTTACTACACACTGAGGGGCAAACCCCCGCCAGTTGGAGGAGGCAGGGGAAATAGGCGAGGAGGGGGGAATGTGAATGGAGACCGGCATCATTCAAGGCATCCAAGATGTGAGTTAAAATGTGACTTTACAATATGTTTCTTTTTTATGCAACATTTGATATGTTCATTTTAGACAACATTATGTAATAATAACAGACCACATAGAGTAGTTGTTGAATATGTTTTAAGAAACTGGGACAAAAACATAATATATGTGTGCTTTTATATAAGACTTTGGCAAGTGCACCACAAACAAAATATGGTTTTGCTGCAAACTGGACTGGAAAACAAAGGGAAGGGAATGTTCTTTTGATGGGTGCAATTTGTTAGAGTCTTACCTCTGTTTGAGGTCATGCCTCAGCTTGCACATCTGATTGAATTTCAAGAGATTTTCATCCACATGAGATAGTACTTAAGCTTGTTAAATCATTGAGTTTATTCTTGCTCTTTCCTTGAACCTATATGCATATCCTGATACACTTAAAAAAGGTGTGAGATTGGTGATTTTCATTTCTCTCTATTTGTCACTGTTATGCATTTTCTTGTTCTTTTTGTTTAAACCATGTTGGACTGTGGTTATTTATTTATTTATTCATTAATTTTGCCTATTTCAATTGAAAATGCATTTATCTTTTTGACCTTTTGTTCTTTGCTTTTAATTTTCTCTCTGTTTTTACATTATAATTCTCTTGTTTGTTTTGAGGTTAAGCTCTCACCTGCATGGCTTTATTGCTTTTCTTTTTGTTTGTTCATCTGTTTTTATTATCATTCTTCTTCTTCTTCTTCTTCTTCTTCTTCTTACTATTATTGTAGTTGTTGTTGTTGTCGTAACTTTCCCATTTTAGCCTTGTTTTATGACTGTCAAAATTAAATTAATGAATTATATAAAACTGAAACAAAATAATACGTTTTGACAAGTGGCAAGCGAATGCAACAAACCACACACACCGCACTTCCAGTTTGATATTACTGTATAACACATTTGATCACATTTTGCACTGAACAGGAACTTCTGCAACTGATGGAAAACAGTTTTCTCAGTTTCTTCTCTCTCTCTCTCACACACACTCTAGTAACTCACTGTCCACACCAAGGCAAGCAAGACCACGTTTCCCAGCCACTGGCCAACTCCATCACTCTGGCTGTGACTCAAAACCCTGAGGACTGCCCTCTGTGTGCACAGTCACTCAAAGAGGGGGCGGGAGCTGTGGGAGTATCAGCCAACGGAGAGGAGGAAGAGGAGGATGCAGTGAAGGAGACGGACAAGGAGGAGAACCACTTGGAGGAGAGGGGTGACGGGAAGCGCAAGAAGAGGAAGACATGCTTTGGACATTGCAAAGACATTTGGACTGAGATGAGGAGGAAACTTTGGGGCATTGTGGAGAGCAAGTACTTCAGCAGAGGCATTATGATCGCTATTCTCATCAACACAATCAGTATGGGCATTGAGCACCATAACCAGGTGAGACGTTACCGCCCATCCTGCTACTTTCTACAGCAGTGGTTTTCAACCTTTTCAGTGTCAAGGACCATATGGATGCATATCAGGCTGTAATCCAGAATTTGATAAGCTGTAGTCTCAGGGATCCCCATCTGATAAGATTTAGTTATTCCATATCTGTCTGTACTGTAGATTAGCAGAGTAACAGTGAAGAGTGTGAAGCCTATGAACAGAATAGTCATTCTTATACATTTTCTCATTGGGCTAACTTCTAGTCAATAAGATAATGGGCTAGTGAAATTAAAATATTCCCCATATTTCTGGGGACGTCCTGGAAACCCTTCAAGGATCCCCGGGGGTCCCTGCACCCCAGGTTAAGAACCACTGTCTTACAGTATTGTAAGCACTTTTACTGACTCCACAAATGTTGATGCACTAATAGCTTGCATTATTTATATTACGCTTCCTGTGAGTACAGCCCAACCAGGTGAATCCAGGGGAATGCCATGATCTCTTATTGATTTTGCCAACTAAATCCACTTAAGTGATTAAGGGGAGATGTACTGTGCATACTGTGCAAGTCTTGAGACAATTGAGACATAAGGGAGTTGTGCCTGGCAGGCAGGGACACACTTACTAAGTAACTTTCTAAAAATAATATCCAACTCATACCAGTCTCTGAAGGTACCTTTTCTAGCACTATGGCATGTTGTTATATGCTGTGTTGATACATATTACAAAGATATTAGAGTACTGAGATTACCTTTCTGTGGTAACTAGTAGCATAAGATATTCATGTTTTAATTCAAGTAATCAAGACCTTGGTTACTTTTTCATTTTAATTTAGAGAACACTATAACCAATTGGGTTAGTTTTAATGATAATAAACCTCTAACATGTCACCGTTCAGAAAGACATTCCCAAACTCTAGTTATATTCATTATCCACTGGCTGTGTGTTTAATTCCAAAAGTCAGGAATAATCCACAACCCCAGAGAGAAAGCCCCCTCCGCCGCGCATTCTTTGCCTCCAGATTGGTCATTATGTTTCAATATAAGACCACCTCTGAATGGATTAAGCCACTTATTGAAAGGCTTTATTTTACAGAGGAAGTGAATAAATTGGAGAAAAAAAATAGTCATCTACATTTTTTAATGTTTTGCCCACAATATTCCACTAAGAAAAAAAGTTCATTGCATTTGTTTATTTAGAGCTGTTTCCAGACCAATGTCAGTACATTTAAAAAAAATGTTTTTAAAGTTTTGTCAAGGGTGGTATGGTCCTATTGTGTTTACAGTCAGGCAGATAGAAGAGGCACTTGCCAAATCTGCGGTTGTCACCTGGATTAGAGGAAAATAATTTGCTCCACTTTTCTTTGTCTGTGGTAGCTGGAGCCCAGTAGTTTAGATTAGAAAGGTAATAGTCCAAACATCTTTTGGACAGTGGGTGTCTCGAGTCGGTTTTTGAACTTGTTTCTGTATGTGTAGCTTTGCTAACACTGGCCTGTAACACACAGCAGCAAGGCTTCATGGAGCACATTCATTTGGAACAAAACAGGTACAGTGATGAGGCCACCGCTTGACAACGGTTTTATTCTTAAATAAATGACTGCAGAACTTCTTAATTGATCAATCAGAGTCAGATATTGAGCAAAGCCCTGTAATCAAGTTGGCGAATGCCCTGGAATACTAGGGAAGATACCGTTTCCATTGCTTACCTTGCTGTTGCCACAATACCTTTTATCTATACCACTGAGTCTGAAAGTCTCAATGCAGCGTTTTAGCACAATCAGCTCAGTTGCTTCCCTCTGACTCACACAATTCACCGGAATCACTATCACTTCTGAAAAAGAAAGGATCACAGTAAGTAAAATTATAAAAACAAATCACATTGATTCAGAGTGAACCGTGTGGGAGCGGAGCATCACAGTCATGTGGTTTTCTGACAGTGGTGTAAACATTTAACCTAACAGTAGACAAAACCGAGCTGGCTGTTAACATCGGCCAGGCTCCTCAGAGACACAGAGGAAGGCAGGTGTCTGAGAGGTAGAAGCCTGCCAAGTGCCCACACACACATGCATGTGTACACACACACACACACACACACACATATACATAAACATTTTCACAGGAACACATAGGTGCATGCACTGACATAAACACATATGCCCAGGTAAACACTGGCAGGTGCAAGGTTGTGTAGATGCACATTTGCATGCTTGTCCACACACACACACACACACACACACACACTTTCACATTATGTAACATAAACAGCTCCCTCCTTCTTCTTTCAGTTTCTCTCTCATCTCATGCCATTCGTTTCTCTATTTCTTTCACTGTACCTTCCTCCTCCGAAGACATAAGGTTATTTTAATTACACTCCTTCCCCTTCTTGTCCTCCATACATCCCTCTGTCTTCCTTTGTTTGTTCTTTCCATCATTTGTTTGTTCGTTCTTTTGTTGCTCCCCTTCATCTTTCCCACCTCTTACCTAAAAGAGCCTCATCGACTCTTCAACCCGCTTCCCTTTCACTTTTTCTCTCTCTCTCTCTCTTTCACCGCACTTCTTTCTCTCTGACGCTCTGCCTCACTCTCTCTCATTCACCCACTCACTCTTTGACAGCGCACAGAGGAGTAGCTTTCTCTCATCTCTGAAGACTAAAAATAAACGAGGGTTGTGGGGAAGAGGAGAGGGAGAGGGAGGAGGAGGAAGAGACGAGCGACAGGAACAGTGAAGAGAGGCAGATGCCAGTTACACAGCAGTTTTCAGCTCAATTCCCTCCATGACTGTGTGTGTGCGTGTGTGTGTGTGTGTGTGTTTGTGTGCATGTCCAATTATGCCTGCATGTAGAAACACACACATGCAGATTCTCCCTGTCTGCCTATCTTCTGTGTGTGATGTGCATGTGTCTCTCTCTCTCCCGCCACAACTTCCACAGGCTGACACAGAGGTAGCAATTCAAGTGTGTGTGTGTGTGTGTGTGTTTGTTCTGCGGTAGAAAAGTCGTACCTCGTGTGATTTTGTTCTAAATGAGGAACTCGGTATAGACTGCATGCTGCTTGCCGAAGAACCGATTAACCGCAGGCTAGCTTGCTTACACCACATCCTGCTCAAGAGAAATGTTCGCGTTGAGTGTGGGCAGTTTTGAATAAAATGTGCTCTGTTGTAGGTATGACCTTGGAGGTTTTGGCCGTTTCCTTCAATTGATTCTTTGATCATGAATTATCACTGACTCATTCATCAAAGGACAGTGTGTGTCAGTGAGATTGAAGACGAGTTGCATTTGCATTCATATTCTGCATGCACATGAATGTATTTACGCGTGTATGTGTGTGTGTGTCTGTGTGCGGGTGTGTGTATGTGTGTGGATATACCCACATGTGGGAGAGCATTTGGCACATTGGAATTCAGGGTTGGGAGTTGTAACTCAGTCATTCATATTCAAGCAACATTCACACACTGGCTGACTGACTGAAAGCACATGACAAGAAGTGAGCAGGGAGAGGGGTATTTGTATGGGAGGAAATGAAAAAGATGAGAGGGAGATGAAGTAATATGCATGGGACGGGGAAGGGGGGGAGAGGTGTGAAGTAAGTGGGGGATGTGGGAGAGCAGAAATGCAAAGATATGAGGAGAAATGTGGTAGAAAAGCAAGTGACTGGAGAGAGCGAAGATAAGAAAGGGCAAGTAGAGCAAGAAAAAGGAGAGTAGGAAGGAATGAGAAAGCGAGGAGAGGCAATTTTGTCTGAGTTAATCTGTGGCGTTGACGACACTGATGCTTCTGTCAATAACAGTGAAGCGCATAACATAAGGTACAGGACATGGGTAAGGATTTTTCATGGCTGGTGCACCATTTGAAAAAAAATTTAAAGGAACAATTCACCCAAAGTGCAACAAAAAGATATTTCCCCACTTACCCCTAGTGCATTCTATTTATCCAGATAGCTTCTGTGTGAACACTGGCAAACTGTATCTGTCCGCCCCCAAGGAGAGCAAATTTGGTTTGGCCAGACACAGTTTGCTGGCAGGAAATAGTTCCCAGCTAAACCCTTCACATTTGAGGCCTGTGGATTATGCTGTGTATCCTTTGGAAAGACCTTATACTGTTGAGTTTTTGACGTGTACATTGTTGACAGTTTGAGCGCCACAAACGTGGAGCAGCACACTGGAACCCTCGGCAGATCATACAGACACTAGGTGAATGGATAGACTGCACGTTAAAGGCAAGTGGGAGGGCATCTTTTTTTGTATTTTGGGTGGACTGTTCCTTTAAGGTTAGAGTTAGGGGCAAAATGAGGGTTAAGAGAGGAGTAAAGCATGTAAATCAGTCAACTGTGAGTAAAACCTTAAGATAGTTTGTCTTTTAAAATGCACCTTTCCCATATGATGACATTGTGCTGCATAGCGCTGTGGCTTTGGTAATAGAATTTGATTGCGCTTGAAGTTGCAGGGGGTGTCTCTCGTTACAAATGGTTATAAATCGGTTGTGTATGTCAGATATAGGTGTGTCTGCTCGGCTGCTCTTATGCAAACAGGTGTGTGTGGGGACAAGGAGATGATTGGACTGACTCCAAGCCCTGGACAGTGATTGGTTGCTCCAAGAGCCTTGGCTGCTGTATAAAAAGCGCGGATGACGTCGCCATTGTGCTGGGGCATTTCCCATTTTCCTCTTCTCCCAACCGGCCACTCTTCCTGACATTTAGTTGGTAGTTTTGTTAACTTGATTTAGAGCTGGTAGGCATGGACTGCGAGTTGTGTTTGACCTTAGTTTCTCATGTTTAAATAGTTAGGGAGGTAAGTTGTTGTCATGTAGGTTTTTTATTAATTACTTCCCAGTGTTCTGCTCTTTTCTGTTGACCTTTGTCCACCCTGAAACTATATCTTTCTATTTATTATTCTCACCCTGTAAATAAATTCACTTTTGTTATATTGAGAATATCTGTCTTTGTGGCTGCTTGGGACTTGGGCAGGATAGGGCTTTTTCATGTTGTGTCTCAGACACCCCTAGATGGGGCATAACACCAAACTTGCAATTTATGAAAGTTTGGTATAACATCCTAAATTGAATCACTATAGGTTAATATCTTTTAGCAACAAACAAATAATGTGGACTTAATGTGAACGTAACAACAACGGCAGTTAGCTGATCCCAAACATAAAACGTGCGTCATATCAGGATTTCTCTGTGATTCACTTCCAGCTATTTACCTATACAGGCTGTCTTAACCATTAAGCTCGATGCATCTAGCTGAAATGGTGACTCCTTACAGCCCTGGTGTTAATTAGCCTAGGGGCCAAGGTCAAAGGTTAGCTGCAGTTAACCCTTGCTGTGCAACTTCTCCCGTGTGTGTCTGTGTGTGCGTTTGTCCCTCAGTCGTTAATACTGGCTACATCCCCTCGTTTCTCATTTCCTTTAACCGTTAACTTCTCCTGCACTTCCTTCTTTCATCATTCACTTTTTCTCATCATTCATTTCTGCCTTCTTTTATCGTTCATTCTCTTCCTCACCTCCACTCGAATATGCTCCCCTCCTCTCTGCACACCTTCATTTTCTCCTGAAGAACCCCTGTTCTCTCTGCTCTTTTCCCTCCCTCTCCTTCGGCTAGTTTTCTCCTCTCTCCTCCCCGCTTTGATCGATGGGAGCATATCGATCCAGGAGAGATGGGCTTGTCTGATAATGAGACAGAAAGCAAAAGAAAAAGGGGGGGATGGAGAGAGAGCGAGAGTGAGCGAGTGAGAGAAAAAGCGGATTAGAGGAGGAGAGGGGAAGAGAGAAATTGTTTTTCTCTGACATGGTTTGCTAACTTTGGCAGAGCTAGCTGACCATTTCTGTACCGGCTTTGAACTGAAATTCACAGGGGGTATCAGAGGAAGCATCTGATCCATATCGTGCACATAACAGACACACACACACACACACACACACAGAGAGAGAGAGAGAGAGAGAGAGAGTAGAGGAAAAAGCATGTTGACAAAACCGTATACACACATACAAATGGAAATAAATTTTTGGCCCAGATCTGGCTATGTGTGTTTGCGCACAAGTACATATCTGTGCCTGTGTGTGTGTGTGTGTTTACGTGTGCATTTGTGCATATTTGTAGGTGAGTGGTCCAGATAACATGCTTTTCCTGTTCAGCAAATACATAAGATCAACCGCTACACAAAAAAACGTCTCCCTCCTTCGTGTTTTCTCACTCTCCTCCTCCCTCTTACATCTGGCAAGCTGTGAGTTTTCCCTACAATTTCACTTGAACAGCTCATCTTTAAAAAAAAAAAAAGAGCCCAATTTGTTTTCCTGCATGTTCAGTGTCAGTATATTTCATTTCTCTAACATTTCCCCATCAAAGATATGCATCTTGATTTTTTGCCAGGTAAAGAGAATACTTTTTAAGTGACTGACAGCTTGGGTGACAGGCTTTGCAATGAAGGCGGAGAAACATGATGTTTATATAATTGTATGCTCGATGATGGCTCTCTCATCTGTTGTTGCAGCAGCTATGATTGCAATACAGCGGTGTAACAACTTTTTTTTATCTCTTCTCTTTGTTTCTACCTGTCTGTCTCTCTCTCTCTCTATTTCTGCACCCAACTCAATCTCCCTTTTTTCTCCTTTCATCTTTGATCTGTTCTTCTGTCCCTCTCTCTCTCTCTCTCTCTCTCTCTCTCTCTCACCCCCAGCCTGAGGAGCTGACCAATGTGTTGGAGATCTGTAACATTGTCTTCACCAGCATGTTCACCCTGGAGATGATCCTCAAGCTGACCGCCTTTGGCTTCTTCAGCTACCTGAGAAACCCATATAACATCTTTGACGGCATCATCGTCATCATCAGGTCTGCACTCTGCGACCGCGCTTGCTGGTTAGGCAGTGAGCTGGTCAGCGCATCAGTTAGTTAGCGAGTTGACTTTTCCTCAGATTGAGAATTCACCTGTGATATTGGCCGTGTCTGTGAATGTGACGAAGCGTAACTCCCAAAGCCAGAAACCAAACCTGAGCCTCTCCAATCACAGCGAATATAAGATCATTACTGTATAAGCTTGCAATGTTTCTCGAAACTTGCACATCCAAAATGAACTTCATGACATGTACCCCCAAATTCAAGCTCAAGTTGAGTGCTTAATCACTGTTGATCTTGAACCTTCATTGTGGATGAGAAAAAAACTTGGATCACAGAGGGACATATGTCTGGGTCTATCATTTTAAATTAAATACAGGCAAATAGTTATAGCTGGTGTAGGCAGTTTTTTTTCTTTGTGTCATTGGGAAAAATGCCATAATAACCTCCCAGCATATTGTAATGTGGTCTGAGTGGTCTGAGAGAAAACTAGACTTCTGCACCTCCTCTTGGCTCTGTATTCAGGCTTTAGAAAATCTTGACTTTAGCCAATTACGGGGTCATTTAAGAGAGATGGCATTCCTATTGGCTGTTTTCCAAAAGTGTTTTACTTTCAAAAAATCAACAAGACTAGCTCAAAATTGGAGCTTCACATGAACAATATTAGTGTATTATATGGATAGATTATCAATTATGATACAAGTTTCATGAGTCTTGCTATGACAGGAGGGACTTAGGACAGAGAGAGCGCTTTGCTCCATAAACAATGGAGTGAAATGCTTTTATGTTTCGGGTTTTGCTGGGGTAAAAGAGTCCTTGAGTGGCATTCATCATTCTTTGCCACATCCTAACAAGGTGGTGTGCCCTTCCCTGCATAATCTGCCTTTAAATGAAAACACAGCAAATCAAATCAAAATCAGAGTAAGACAACTATTATGAAATAGCATCCCCATAGCCTCTTACCTCCATGGTTACTTAGGCTACGGTTATACCTGTCTTTTCAATGTTAGTCCAGTGATCCAAACTGCCAGAGCAGATCTTAGATCAGGTCTGCTTGATATGTCCACACATGACACTTGTGTACAAGCTCTGTGGACAGATATGAGGTCATATTTGTTTTCCCTGTGCAGTGTTTACTTAAACACATGATATTTACATCAAAACATCAAACTCTCCTTTTGTTCTTGATTTTCCACCTTGTTTTAGCAATAGAGCTATTAACAGCTGGCAGTTGTTGAGAAAGAAGAAGAGCACAGCAACGGCGTAAGCTTTATGCAAAAATCATATTCCTCAGCACACTTTTGGTTCCCAGGGAGTTGGAAACATAGTCCTGAGAACGCAGCCAACGCTGGCTGGAACTCCATCGCCTCTGAGGTCCTCTCTGACACCAAGTGGCTGATTCATTTTGTATGCGGAAAGATACCTCTGACTTTGTTTTTCTGCTTCGTCCCATGCTTTATTCTCCTCCATGCTGATCCTAGACCGTGGCGTGCACAGAATGCAGAAGCTAATGAGAGACAACCTCAGTTTGGCCATGATAAATAATGACATTTCTTGCAATCGCCGTCCACACCATAATCGCATTTCTGTCTTCACACAACTGAGATCCGACAGGAAGGTAACCTAGGCCAGCTGAGAATGGGGATTTTAAGACTGATCTGAAAGTGTACACCTGACATTTAATGGCAGTCATCTGGCGTGACCGGATGCAGCAGGTCTCACTGAAGACAGATGGTAACCACAGCCTGTTAGAATCAGCTTTTGCATCTGTTTGTTTTCTCCTTGGATCTTTTCCTTGCTGTTATAGAATGCAATTTGGCGAAGGGACAAACTCTTCCTTTGTATGTTGGGTGGAGGTTGATTAATATAGATCAGTCTGTCTTTAAGCACAGAGATGACATGTCGCTAAAATGCAGCATCATTCCTTATCACACTGCAGTATGGATTGTGTGTGTTGGAAGGGTCACATTTTCTATATCTCTCCATATCGGATAGTCACTCTGGGAGGATTTTGTTTAGCCTAAAAGACTCTCTTATCCTCTTATCTACTCTTCCCTTATCTTGTACCGTTCTCTCCTTCTTCTCTATCCCTATTTATTTATTTTGATCTTCCTCTCTCCACACTTCGCTCATTGATAACAATGTTTTTTTCTCTCTAAATTTGTGCTCTTTTTCCTCATATCTCTCCAAACCCAACAACTTCTCTCTCTCTCTCTGTCTCTCTCTCCCTCACACGCACACATGCTCACGCATAAACCCCAGTGTGTGTGAGATCATCGGCCAGGCGGATGGCGGTCTGTCGGTGCTGAGGACATTCAGGCTGCTGAGGGTCATTAAGCTGGTGAGGTTCATGCCCGCCCTCAGGAGGCAGCTGGTGGTGCTGATGAAGACCATGGACAACGTGGCCACCTTCTGCATGCTCCTCATGCTCTTCATCTTCATCTTCAGGTAAAAGAGGGAGGGTGTGGTGTGTGTGTGTGTGTGTGTGTGTGTTCATGTGTTTGTAGGTGGAATATGAAAGAGAGGGAAAAGGTCAGAGAAAGAGAGAGACGAGGGGAAAGAACATACATTGTAATGTAGGGAACAGTTTGCAGATCTGTGTGTGTGTGTGTGTGTGTGTGTGTACCAAGCGCTGTTGTGGTGCCCCAGGCAAGTTGTTTTGTTGCCGCTCCAAATCTTTCAAAGCAACACCCCAAAAATCCTTGGTAAAATGTCAACAGATTAGGATAAAAAATACTTGCTGGGCATGGTTCATGCACCCAGAGCCTGAAGCCTGAATACAAATTGTGCAAAATAACAGGACCACCCTCCAATTATTACAGATATGCCTCCCTTTGCCCAAAGCGTGTCTCAGCCGTGCCAAGGCTTTTGAAATCCGTCTTTGACCTGCCTCCCTACCACCATTACCTTGTCATCGTTTCCACTGCCAAAAACATCATGTTTTCGCTGCTGTTAGTTTGTGTTTTTGTCTGTGCGAGTGCCATCAGAAGACCTCAAAAACACAGGAGCAGATTTCCAGTTTAAAATTTGTGATCGAGTTTTAGTGAAGGAACAGCCGATTAGATTTCAGTGGTGTTCTTGATATGGATTTTGCCACAGCGATTAAACTATGAGAGAGAAAGACTTGGCTTCATATAAGTGTGGAATCAATTGAACTTAAATTTGAAGTAATGAGAATGATGTCTAACAGCAAATTGGAAAATGTTCTTTATTGGCAGAAGTTTATACCTTTGAGCTACAGTATATTGGATCTGCCATTTGAAGTCAATTAGGTATCATAGTCAAGTCAAATCAATTTTATTTGTATAGCTCAATATCACAAATGACAAATTTGCCTCAAGGGGCTTTATAGCAATACAACATCCTCTGTCCTCAGATAGCTGTAGCATTTTGCACGATCAGTGTGTCCATAACAAGCAAAATATAAAGATATAGTATTTTTTTTAACTGCAATTCCAACAACAAGGTTGATCAAAGAAAATGGAGATTATCTTAGAAGTAGTAATTTAGGATAACTGTTGCAAATACTATAATTTGTACATGCTGGGTGAGATGAGTAATGAGGTAATACAATGCTGCTGCCCTGCCTGTGTGTGTTTGTGTCAAAGAGAGGAAGGCAGAATGACATATGAGTTTGGGAGTGAGATTTACTGCTTGTGTGTGTGCATGTGCGTGCGTGCGTGTGTGTGTGTGTGTAAAAGAGAGACGTGGAGAGGAAGTTTGACTGATAGACAGGCTACTCCCTAATAGCAAAGGCCACTTAAATGAGTGACAGAGCAATAACTGGTGAGGGGAGATTGATAGAGAGCAGAGTAAAATCAAGGAGCCATGCGCAGCGCTCTGCACTTTGCTGTGTGTTTGTGTGTGTGTGTGTGTGTGTGTGTAATGTGTGTAATGCGTTTGAATCTGTGCAATCAGTGTATGTTTGGCTGTTTGTATGTTTTTCGGGGACAGGGGTGCGATGTGTGCTCAGGTTTATCTATGTGCTTTTGAGCTCCTGCAATTTTGTTCGCGAGGGTCTGCAAGCAGTGTGTGTGTGTGTATATGTGTGTGTGTGCATGTGTGTGTAAGGCTGTGTGTCTGTGTATGTGTCTGCCAACCAGCGTCTAAATCCCTGCAGCACAACAATCAAGCATAAGTGCACCAAGACAGATGGCATCAGAGCCAGCGCTTTGAGCCAGCTAACACTTGCTGGAGCAAAAGGCGCTCGCTCTATCCATCTTCCCATTGTAGCTTTTAGGGCTTAGCAGGCCGCTAACACCCAGCACCACTCAGCTAAGACTTTAACTTCTGAGATCTCCCCACTATTGTTCTAGACAACGCAGTGATGAATGCGAATGGAAATGAACAGGGTTGTGTAAGGTTTCACAGTCCTGGGAAGACGGCGAACAGATGGGCATGGGCACGAGAAGGAGAGATGGAGGCAGGGAAGGAACAGAAGGAAAGAACGGCAGAGAGTGAAATAAACGGACTGTGATGATTGTATATTGCATGTTTGTATGTATGTGAGAATATATAGTGTCTTTATGTGCATATTTGTTAATGTTTTAAGTCTTGAGTTGTCGATAAAATGAAAAGAGCTGATGTTTGTTTGGTAAAATCACAACAACACTTGTATCACATTCCTTGATGCAAACTCTGTTATGCCACCATTCCTCTGTATGTAGCAATGTATTTCTCTCTCGTTTTACAGTTTTCTGTTGCTCATCACTTGCCAGTTCCTTTTAGATCCAACTAATTCACTATTTTCCCTTTATTAGCTGTGACTGACTGTTAACACGGTCCTTTTTGTGTTCTGTCAGTTTCCAAACTCAAGAGCCAATCAAACCCAATCAAACTCACTGTGTATTTTCAAAAAAATCTGTGGGCATGAAAGGGAAAATCAGCCAGCATTTTCAATCCCAAGAAGCCATCTCTTTTGAAGATATAAGACATTTCTATTCAGCCACGTAATTATTGCTGTACATCCTGCGCAGGATGTGTGTCCTCATGTGAGTCGGCTGCTGTGCCTGTGTGTTGCAGTATCCTGGGGATGCATATCTTTGGCTGTAAATTCAGTCTGAGGACAGAGGCTGGGGACACGGTGCCTGACAGGAAGAACTTTGACTCTCTGCTCTGGGCCATCGTCACTGTTTTTCAGGTTTGTAGGAGAATTTCACACAGATACTGACACAGCTAAACAGCGAGATTGCCAGCTAGATAGATAGATAGCTGTGTACAGTAAGTAGTGTCCCTGCTTTACACTGTATGTCGACTGTATCTGCTGCAGATTCTGACGCAGGAAGACTGGAACATGGTGCTGTACAACGGCATGGCCTCCACCTCACCTTGTGCTGCACTCTACTTTGTGGCTCTCATGACCTTTGGCAACTATGTGCTCTTCAACCTCTTGGTTGCCATCTTGGTTGAGGGTTTCCAAGCTGAGGTAAGACATAGATATCCATCTTGTAGTAGTAGTGTTAAGTTATCACACACAATACAATAAGTAGAAACAGGATATATAGTTTACAATCTCGAGAGTATACTAAACTAAAGTAAACAAATTCATTAAGAATGAGGGTAAAGCAATGATGGAAAAGGCAGAAGCATAATACTTATATATGCCTATCCAACATTCTTATCAATTTAAGATAACACTCAAAAACCTCACTCAAAACCTCAGAAATACCTTTAAAAACTACCTTTATAAACCATTCTTTTGAAAACTAAAAGTGAGTTACACATTCTTAAAATCATATTAGCATTTTTACATAATTTAACCCCAACAGTAGATATACATCTCCAT